>JAVTVY010014756.1:0-66747 GCA_036873755.1 Hanleya hanleyi | reverse complement strand
GTGGCGTAGGACATCCCTATACGATGACGGTGAGCGGCCCTACGGGGTGTGGAAAGACGTCCTGGGTGATGAAGTTTCTAGAGGAAGGTGTGGCAACCACAGCTCCGACACGTGTTGTTTGGTGTTATAGCCAGTGGCAGCCCGCCTACGAAACTACGCGATTACAGAATGTGAGCTTTGTCCCAGGAATTCCTCACGACATAGACGAACCCTATTGCTTCGATTCCGAGCAGACCAACGTGGTAGTGCTCGATGATCTGATGCGTGCGGCCAAGGACAATTCGAAAATCGCCGACCTATTCACCAAAGGGTCCCATCATCGCAATCTGTCCGTCATCTATTTGACTCAGAATCTCTTTCCTCAAGGGAAGGCGTCCAGAGATATTGCCTTGAACTGCCAATACTTTGTGTTGTTCTCCAATCCCATTGACAGAGCACAAATCCGTGTGTTTGTTAGTCGAATTTATCCTCAAAACATCGACCATTTCATGCAGGCGTTTCAAGGAGCGACAAGTCGTCCGTACGGCTACCTGTTCGTAGATTTAAAAGCCCATACCCCGGAAGATCGTCGGCTGACGACCCACCTGTTACACGGCGAGGCATCACCACAGCCCCGACACCATCCACCGAGTCCACATCTGGTAGGGCAGCAGCAGCAACCCACCCCCATACAGCGGGGCACCTTCATACCATCAGTCCCGGAATATCACCCAACTGTGAAGGACCAACCCGAGGTTGAAGAACATAATGTGAACTCGAGGCTATGGAAGGATTTGTTCAAAGAAAGTATGGACGCCGAGCTGGGCGAGATGTTGGAGGCCACAGGAAACAAGTTTCAACGCAAGGGGTATTCGAAAGAGGAAGCCGCAATTTTAGCCCATAACAGATTGGCACCCAGACTACGACGGGCTTTACGTCAGCGGTATGTCGACCTCGTGACCCATATGAAATTGTTGGATAAGGACCCAATCCATATGGAAATTGAAAGAACAGCGTCGATGTTGAAAACCTCAGGCATGAACTGGAAAGCGACGTATGTCAGAGCAATAGCACTAAAGAAACATTTGCTCGAACGCATCATTAAGACCAAAAGCGTATCACTATAAATAGACCACACGGCACCAGTGCCCTCATTTCACCATGAGCACTGCAGAGTCTAACTTGTTTGAACTCGACAACGAGGATATTCTAGCCGAAGCCTTACGTCAAGCCAATGTCGATGCTATTATTGATACAGCGCAAGGTGGAGTCACCGTTCAGCACCAACGCATGCCTTCACATCTTACCACGCTCATAGATGACATCCAATGGGTGACACGCGTATGTCTTCTGCTGCATAAGAAACAGATAATATCCAATGAGGATACCAACACAACTACCCGTGCCCAGAATCTGCTGCCCCTGCATGAGGCATTTCAAACCTTTATGGAGACCCAGCTGGAGACGGGAAATTATCTTCTTCAACCTCCAACATCAACGTCCAGTGATGATGGACATTGCATAATGCGTTGAGACAGGTATGGAGACGGGCGTTGAAACGGACGTTATGGCGTTGAGATGGGCGTTAAAGCGTAACAACGGGCGTTGATGGGCGTTACTGTCTACAAAAGCAAGCGTATTTCCAAAAACACGCACAGTCGACGTCCAACCGTCAACATGGCTTATACTTGCTCTGAGTGCGAACGCACGTTCACCAGACATTACGATATGATGCGACACCAGAGAAATATACATGGGATTGAAGACTCCGAGGAGTCCGTTGAGGCGGATGCTGATACAGAGACTGCTGAGAGTGTATCGACTGATACCGAAACAGAGATTGCTGAGAGTCCATCTAGTGATACGGAGAGCTTGACCTCAGATAGTCAGCCTACATCCGTGGAAAGTGAGGCAGAACCTACCTTCTGGGATCGTATTGTGACAGCAGCTATCAATACTTACGCTGCAGCGATCGAGGACGCCGGAGAGGATAATTTACAACAGGCATGCACCCAAATGCGCCCTCGCATCAGGAAAACAACCATGGCGATCTATGAACAGTATACCTTACTACCGCTTGAAATGAAAGGCGACCCCACGCACAGGTCCATCATAAAGACCAAGCGTCACTTGGAAGAGGCTATGGGGCTACCACCCACCGAGGCCCTGGAAAATGCGATCAGAATGCGCAAACAACTGTTTCAGGACATGCTGCCCGAAGAATATCCAGGCCTGTCCGACGACGCTTAGGTCACACCGAGCAAAGATGGAACTTTTTGAAATGGCGACTTCTGATTGGACAAGAATACATCTAACGGACAGGAACGAATATGACAGATGCAAATGGTGGCCTCTGATTGGGCAAGAGTCTTTTTGAGTTATAAACATACCCAACGCGGCTCCCCCAGCGTTGGTATGATGCAACATTGGGGAAAATAAACTATATGAAAATAACTTCTTGTTGTTGTTGTTCTCTCAAGTGTCATCGTTGTTGTTGTTTGTACAAGCCCTCTGTTCTGGGCTTCAGTTTTCACGTGGTTGTTCTCACGTTGTTGTTGTTACTGAATAAAAAACAAAATGAGATCTCACCAAAAAACCCTGTCTTGTGTATTTTCTATATGAGCATAATGCAAGAAACTGGCTTTGAACACCGTATTAGCCAATCAGTGGCCTAGAATGGAGCCAAAGGTAACCCATCCATGTCCAGAAAACATTACCCGGGTGTACAAGAACCCGGATGTAGGCGCGGACGTAGGCGAAAGCATCCCAGTACCCGGATGTAAGCGCAGACGTGAGCGAAATTCCAGTACCCGTCCATTGGTTCTTTTATCGATCGCTGATTGGCTCTTTTTCTCGACCGCTGATTGGTCCAAATGGAACTGCCCATCCTTCCCAGGTTAATTTACAATCCCCTTTTGGGGTTCAAGCTCTATATATCGATGCCGCAACATTGTCTCCGAACCTTGCCGAAAGGGAGACCTTGGACCTTTTGACCTGGATGTGACCTTTGACCTTTTGACCCGACATTCATCCGCGCACTTCCGGATAACCCGCGCGCGCGCGCGCTGCGGCCGGAGAACCCGCGCGCGCGCGCTGGGGGGGCCGGGCCGGGCCGGGCCGGGCCGGGAAAAAACCCGGAGGTTGAACATCCGGACGTCTAAGGAAAAATTGGAACTCTTCTGGGTTCGAAGGTGAAACCCGGAAGTGACGTCACAATCCACGTGACCTGCGCAGCAGAATGGAAACGACACCCTAGTGTAGCCCCCTCACATAGGCTTCACATGGATACCTCACTCGATCCCATCGGCCCACTAGTGGCCCACCTAGACCCCAAAACGTCTATTTCCATACACTTTGTCCACTGCGCATGCGCCGAGTGACGATATTTCAACCCCGCGCTCACCCCATCAGATGCCCCCTCACATAGGCTTCACATTGATACCTCACTCGATCCAATCGGCCCACTAGTGGCTCCCCTAGATCCCAAAACGTCTATTTCCATACACTTTGTCTATTGCGCATGCGCAGAATGACGATATTCCTACCCCACATCCACCCCATCGGTTGCCCCTCACATAGGCTTCACATTGATACCTCACTCGACCCCATCGGACCATTAGTGGCCCACCTAGATCCCAAAACGTCCACCCCGTATGGACCTATACACCCATAGCCATGCAGTATAGGCCTATGGGCCTACCCAGGCCTCAGTGACTTTTTCCAAAAATTTCACCGTTTCGCTCCGGGACCCTTCCCATCGTGTTCTAAATGACGAGACGTGAAAAACAAATCCAAACAGCCCATATCACAATGAACGTGTGTACATTTTCCAGGTTGAACCCATACCCCCATATAGCCAGCCTATAGGGCTATATGGTACTTTTCCAAAAAATTCACCGTTGCGCCCCGAGACCCTTCCCATTGTCATTTTCTTGGCGAAACGAGAAAAACGAGACCCCACAAGCCATAGTAAAGCCCACGAAAAAATTGACCATCCCCATACCCCATACAGGCATTTTCCCTTATATTGTATAATACAGACCCCTATTGTAGGGGTAAAGTCCGTGTTCCGCTTTTTATAGTTTCGGGAACAAATCCTAATTTTACATGCACCCACCCCATTGACTTGATAGGCAGGCCCCGATAAGCCCGGGGACCGATATTAGCCCTTTTGGCTAGAGTTGATAGGTGTTTTCCCCTATTTTAGGGGTAAAGTCCGTATTCCGCTTTTTATAGTTTCGGGAAAAAATCCTAATTTTACATACACCTACCCCATTGACTTGATAGGCAGGTCCCAATAAGCCCGGGGCACGATATTAGCCCTTTTGACTAGGGTTGATAGGGGTTTCCCCCTATTTTAAGGTTAAAGTCCGTGTTCCGCTTTTTATAGTTTCGGGGAAAAATCCTAATTTTACATGCACCCACCCATGACTGGATGCCCCTTCACGAATGCTTCACTTTGATACCTCATTCGACCCAATCGGACCATGCAGCGTATTTCAAGTCTAGGGACTACTTTTTCTCCGCGGAAGCTTTTTCCCGCGACCGCATCACCGCGGAAGAATACATGCCCAGGGGCCCTTTGCCGGAACTATAGTCACCCAGAGTTACCTCCCCCTAGATTGGAACTCTTCTGTGCTGGAGGTAGTTTTTGGTCTCTTGGCCTGGTGGCGCCCCCTCCACGTGACCTCCACAAAAGAGTTATCTCCCCCGGCAAAATCATACCCTTCGTCCCCTCTCCCTACTACTTAGACTGCTACTGTAATGATGATGGCATGTTCCAATGTTCTTGATCGCTAACGAAGTCCGTAAAGCGGTCGCTTGTGTGCACTGTTGGCCATTGAGATTCAGGTGGTTGAGGGAAACTTAGTGGGTGATCCTCGTTGAAACCGAACATTGACCGCTGCTCCCGCTGCTGTTCAGTTCGCCATGGAAATTGGTCGCCCGTAAAGGTTGCGGACCATTCCATTGATACAGGCTGCGGCGTGAGGACTGTATTGTTCACAGAACGATGCCCCCAAGATGGACTGGGAAGGTAAACCTGCGACCATCATCATGGTATAGGTTCACCATTATGCATTGTCATGACTCCTGCATGACATTGGCTAAGCATATCCAGATTCTCATCTGGTATATACTGTAAATTAGAATACATAACTACGAAGACATAATATCGGTATTCTTGGAGTACGGTCGAAAGCAAGCATATACGTGTTGATGTTGACAAAGACGCAAACTTATTGCCTACTCACACGTCTGTGGGCTAACTTCTGGGGTTTTTTTCTTGGTGTAATTATTACGAAAGCCGAGAGGGGACTTCTGACTTCCGACTTCCGACTTCCGACTTCTGACTTCTGACTTCCGACTTCCGACTTCTGACTTCCGACTTCAGACTTAAGATTTTTTTCATTTATAATGCATCACATCTTAAATTATGAAGCATGGAATAACACAACACCATTATTATGGAATATTGTGCTTAAAAACCTGCTTGCATGTACTTATAATAATCAGATAACCATTGAATTTTATCTTGAGCTATGTTCTGATTATTAAAATGCGATAACTTCTAATGTAAATCGAAATACCCTATGTCACAAGTCAAAGGCATCTCAATTACATAATATAATTGCACAAATTGATACCTTACGAATAATCACATTTAATGCGCCCTTTCCACATTAATCGTCGGATAATGCTGTCTTGTCTCATGGCGGCGACAGGTGCACAGCACGTGGACCACCGCATGATCTCCGGTTCGTTCTCATGATCCCTCTCTTTTGTTTATAAAACGGAGCGGATATTTCATGTATTGATAGCTGATGTAAATATGATAATATGCATGGATCAAATATCCCAATACAGGACTAATAAGCTTACATTTATGATAATTTTGACAAATTCAGGTCGAAAATATACCAGTCATTAACACTTAAAATATATTCTGGGTTAACCCTATCTGGCCTGGGCTTTTTGGGATCTGTCCAAGGGGGCATTTCGCCCCCCCCCCCCCGTAAATATTTTAAATTCTATTCAACTGATCACAATTACTTCCAAAGCATGGTCGAATAATATAGTATGATAATTTACGCATCGATGCGACAAGGCGATGCCATTATATTTATCGATTATTCAAATATTATTTACGATTTTCTGACACAAAAAAACTAAACCTAATTTTGTCAAGCCCAAGCCAAATCATATCATGAGATCGTACCATTACTCCCAAATATAATTAACAAATAAGATAAATATTGTTAGTATCAAGGCATTTTAGTTCTCTCTCTTCCCTTCCCCAAAACTTGATTATTTTGATTTTGACTTCCGACTTCTAACTTCCGACTTCCGACTTCCGACTACTTCCGACTTCTGACTTCCGACTTCCGACTTCCGACTTCTGACTTCTGATTTCCGACTTCCGACTTCTGACTTCCGACTTCCGACTTCCGACTTCCGACTTCTGACTTCTGACTTCCGACTTCCGACTTCTGACTTCCGACTTCTGACTTCTGACTTCTGACTTCCGACTTCAGAATTTTGTACATCCATTCACCCCTTGCAACTTTACCTTTACATACATGATAATAATACCTATATTTCCGTCTGTGACTTTGTGCTTTGATCTTTCTGATTACTAGTATCGGCAATTTAAAAGGGAACCCCAATGTTCTAGGTCCAGTTTTAGGCCACGGTTACAGAGACATTGCGTTTGAAGTTTAAATCTTCTATTGATAAAATTTATTGCAAATGATATTTGGTGATGTCACGAAATACTCAAGATAATGAGCTAGATTATACTGGAATTGTCACAAATCTATTATAAGTCTAATCTCTTTATTTGTAATATTGCTTATTTATAGCATCATGAAAACTAGTTCTAAAAAGTTCTAAGCATTTATAGAAATACGGTTCTCATATCAACAGGTTACAAAGGGCTTTATTTTGGAAATTGCACGGGTTATGATATCTTATTAAAGAATATGGAGTAACAAAGGTCTATGCGTTTCATATTTATTAAAAATTAATTTCAACTAACACACCTCCTGACACAAGTTCATGGACTGCAAAGATATCAGAATCCTAAATATCCTTATTTGTCTATCTAATTAACTCACCAATACCTCATTTGCATATCAAATTTTTACCAGTTCCAGGAAGTTTCTCATCAACCAGGGGAAATATTTACAAGCAAAAAAATGACAAAATAAAATAAAAATTGAGAAATATATGGCAACAAAATATCTCCCCCACAGAAGTTTTAATTTTCCATTTGAGTTTTCCTTTAAGTAATCAAAATTATGAAGAGTTTTGAAGAAGGGAGGGGAGAGAACTAAAATGCCTTGATACAAGCAATATTTATATTATTTGTTAATTATACTTGGAAGTAATGGTACGATCTTATGATATGATTTGGCTTGGGCTTGACAAAATTAGGTTTAGTTATTTTGTGTGTCCTAGGAAAGCAGAAAATCGTAAATAATATTTGAATAATCGATAAATATAATGACATCTCCCTGTCGCATTGATGCGTATATTATCATACTATATTATTCGATAATGCTTTGGAAGTAATTGTGATCTGTTGAATAGAATTGTGCAATTATTTTATGTAATTGAGTCGTATTTATCTGTGGCATTAGGTACATTACCTTACCACATTTTTTAAAAATATTTACGGAGTGTGGGGGGGGGGGGGCGCCCCCTGGACAGATCCCAAAAAGCACAGGCCAGATAGGGTTAACCCAGAATATATTTTAATGGATAATGACTGGTATATTTTCGACCTGAAGTTGTCAAAATTATCATAAATGTAAGATTATTAGTCCTTTAGTGGGATATTTGATCCATTCATATTATCATATTTACATCAGTTATCAATACATGAAAAGCCCGCTCCATGTTATAAACATAATGGAGGGATCATGAGAACGAACCGGAGATCACGCGGTGGTCCAGGTGCTGTGCACCTTTCGCCGCCACTGGGACAAGACAGCATTGTCCAACGATTAATGTGGAAAGGGCGCATTAAATGTGGTTATTCGTAAGGTATCAAATTGTGCAATTATATTATGTAAATGAGGCGCCTTTAACTTTTGACATAGGGCATTTCTATTTACATTAGAAATCGCATTTTAATAATCAGAACATAGCTCAAGATAAACTTCAATGATTATCTGATTATTATAAGTACATGCAAGCAGGTTTTTAAGTAGAATATGCCATAATAATGATACTGTGTTATTCCATGCTTCATAATTTAAGATGTAATGCATTATAAAAGAAAAAAAATCCTAAGTCTGAAGTCGGAAGTCAGAAGTCGGAAGTCGGAAGTCAGAAGTCAGAAGTCGGAAGTCAGAAGTCAGAAGTCCCCTCTCGGCTTTCGTAAATTATGCTGTGTATCTAGTGCGCTGGCAGATATAATTGCTAAAGGAGCATTGCGCTGATGCCTCGGATAGTTTGTTTTTACACTATTAAACGTTCTGGACATTGCAACCTAGAGTCGGAAATCCCAGAGGATTATGACACGGCCAGGTTGAAACCTGGGAGGGGAGGTGTCGAGGATCGCGTCCCATCCGCTTCGGATGTCATCGTTATAATTACCCCTAAGAGTAGGCTGTAACATCACGCACTATATATACAATTTTTTTTTTAGTGCAAGCAAAAATAAAGTAAATGATATATTTGCTTCAAACAGCATGTAAAGGGCCTATGTTCCAGCTGGGCGGATGTTCCAAACGGTCACACTGCTGGTCTTTAATCAATGATACACTCACGGTAAAACTTGCATGATTAATGCATTGCTTGACATAACTGTTTTCAAAGTATTAACAGATATTTCAATCAACCGACCGATAATAGTTTCCATTAATACGAACCAAATGTACATGAGGAGCTATTTGCTAGAAGACGAATAATTTAGTAGCCATAGTTTGTGTTTCTTACACATAGGTTTACTCGGGAACGAGCGTTTGCTATCAAAGCAAATGATTTGTAGTTTTAGTCTGTCATCTTGACGTACACCAGTAGTTAGAAAGATACAGGTTTGCCTACACAACCAGCAGCACATTTTGATCATCCCTGTATATATTCGAATCGGGCAGATTTGATTGTTAGTATCAGGCGCTTCAAAACGATTGACGAAAATTATCAAATCTCAGCTTTTCGGTGCCATTTTTAATGTACGCTCTATTATTTTGAATGTATCCGCTTAGTTTCGCAAATACGTATGAACCCTATTTCGATAACAGCTTGTCAGTGATTCATAATATAAATATTTTGAGTGACAATTCAGCCTGCCTTCCTCGGTGTTTTTTTTTATGAATATACTTTTTCAATCCGTTAATATTACTCAGCCGCAAATGACAGTCACATACACCTATCACTCACTATTGTATATGGGTTTATGGACAGACGACTATACTGTGAAGTCATGTGGCTCTGTCAGTATGTCGGCACCTCTTCTCACTTCCCTTAAATGCGTTGTAATTATAGGGGTACGGACTAAACAGTTTCCCGCAAGGACAAGTTCCCACTTTGATATTTTCCCACTCCATCTTTAACCCAGAATATAAAATGTCATTTACAATAGAAAAAACCCCACACATATATCCAATAATTTCTCATTAAAACACGAAAAACTTACATTATGCAATAACTGTTCACCTTCACTTTGGGAAAACAAAGAGGAGCCTACTTGTACTAAATACCCATGATATTAAACGCACGTGTTATACTGTTCAAAAGAAATACCAAATGTCTTACATGAATATTGTGCTAAATAAATGCTACATTTGTCATTCACCATGTCAATTATATTGTCGTTAAACACTATCTGAAATATAACACTGAACAGCATAAATATTCTAAATTTTTTGTTATCTTCAGAAATATTATGGGTTAAAGTCGAATTGTCTGAGTGAAAAACTGTGAATTCTATCGATGTTATTTTGGGCTGATTTAGGAAGTAAATGATCCAGTTAGCTGCACTACTCTTTTGAGAACACAGTAGACTGAACAGATATTACATGCCAATGCTCCGATTACGTTGTATCACGTTACACAATGAACGTGGCAGTTTGAAATGAATGCAAAGTAAACAAACTGGGAACTTGGCAGTATTCGAAATACAAGTTGATTGGTAGATCTGAAGATAAGAGTGTAAGGAGTGATCAATGTACATATGCCTTCAAAATATATACCGCTGTGGCTTGATACGGAAGTTGATTGGTAGATCTGAAGATAAGAGTGTAAGGAGTGATCAATGTACATATGAGTAGTAGGGTCTACGGATTTCGAGTACAGTTTTCCAGGGAGGTAACTCTTGGTTCCTTTTTTCCGCCAGGGGCGCTCTTGCAGGTATGACGTCACTTCCGGTCTGGGTGAATGGAGCGTGACCTGGGAACATGATAGGATATGTACTGACCTGTCTGTGGGGTTTTTCCCACAATATCGTTCACTTCCGAGTCTCTCCGAGTCTCTTCGAGATGCGTGACCTGTGAACATGATAGGACATGTACTGACCTGTCTGTGGGTTTTTCCCCTACAATGTCGTTTACCTTCGTGTTTTTTTGGTGAGGTGCGAAGGTACGTCCGAGTCTTTTCGGTGAGATGTGAACATGATAGACCATGTACTGTCTGTGGGGTTTTTTCCCGCTAGAATTTCGCTGTCGTCTGCTTGGGGTTGTCACGTGCCGAACACCTGGCTCCCTGAATTGCAACATTGTTGCACGTTCGCTACAATGTTGCATTTCCCGCCAGAATTTCGCTGTCGTCTGCTTGGGGTTGTCACGTGCCGAACACCTGGCTCTCCGAATTGCAACATTGTTGCACGTTCGCTACAATGTTGCGAAGATGTCACGGAGATCACCGAAGATACACGGAGGTGCCCGAAGAGACACGGAGATCCCCGAAGGGGGCGAGAGGGGTCCCTAGTGTAACGATTGGGTCGTATGAGGTATCAATGTGAAGCCTATGTGAGGGGGCATCTGATGGGGTGGCTGTGGGGTTGGAATATCGTCATTCTGCGCATGCGCGGTAGACCAAGGGTATGAAAATAGACGTTTTAGGATCGAGGGGAGCCCCTAGTGGTCCGATGGAGTCGTATGAGGTATCAATGTGAAGCATTCGGGAAGGGGCATCCCACTGGGTGGGTGTGGGGTTGGAATATGGTCATTCTGCGCATGCGCGGTAGACCAATTGCATCCGATTGGACTAGTGTCTCGGTCGTTGTCCACATTCTGCGCATGCGCAGACAGGGAATTGTGGGAAAAGGGTATGGAAATAGACGTTTTGGGATGTAGGTGAGCCCCTAATGAGCCGATGGAGTTGAGTGAGGTATCAATGTGAAGCCTATGTGAGGGGGCATCCGATTGGACTAGTGTCTCGGCCGTTGTCAACAGTCTGCGCATGCGCAGACAGGGAATTTTGGGAAAAGGGTGTGGAAATAGACGTGTTAGGGTTTAGGTGAGGCCCGCATGATCCTATGGTGTCGTATGATGTCTTATTTTGAAGCTGTCGTGAGGCAGCATCCGCCTGGGCTAGTGTGTCGTTCGTTGTCAATAGTCTGCGCATGCGCAGTCTGGCCGTAGTATAGAAATATACGTGTTGGGGTTTAGGTGGGCCCCTATTGGGCCGATGGGATCGAGTGAGGTATCAATGTAAAGCATACGTGAGGGAGTATCCCACGGGCTGGGTGTGACGTGGAACTGACGTCATTCTGCGCATGCGCAGTAGAGAAAGTGTATGGAAATAGACATTTTGGCGCCGACATGGGTCACTATTGTTCCGATGGATTCGACTGAGGTCTTATGTTGAAGCTTTTGTGAAGCAGCATCCGATTGGACTCCGGGTTCGTCCGTGTTCAATGGTCTGCGCATGCGCAGTCTGGTCGTAGTATAGAAAGCAGGCATGTTGGGGGATGCGTGAGGGAGTGTGTGTGTGTGACCCACCACTATGGGTCCCTGGTTGGGGTTGGGTGGTGGTGCGGGTTCTGCGCACAGACGTCACTTCCAGGTTTCACTAAAACTACCTTCGAACACAGAGGAGTTTCAATTTTCCCCTTAGACGCAGGGTCCGGATGTTCAACCGCCGGGTTTTCCCCGGCCCGGCCCGGCCCGGTCCGGTCCCGCCCCGGCCCGGTCCGGTCCCGCCCCGGCCCGGTCCGGTCCCGCCCCGGCCCGCCCCGGCGGCAGCGCGCGCGCCTTATCCGGCCGCACGCCTGCGCGGGTGAATTTCGGATTATCCTAGGCCACTGATGGGCTACTTTCTCCACGGTGTTCGAAGCCAGTTTCACCGAATCCCCACATGTCTGTTATAGCCTTCATGCATTATGCTCATATAGAAAACACACAAGACTGGGTTTTTTGGGTGAGATCTCATTTTGCTTTTTTTATTCAACAACAACAAAGTGAGAACAACCACGTGAAAATTGAAGCCCAGAACAGGGGGCTTGTACATTGAAATCGATAGAACTTAAGCCCAGAACAGAGGGCTTGAACATTGAAAGAACTTAAGCCCAGAACAGGGTGGGCTTGTACATTGAAAGAACTTAAGCCCAGAACGGGGCTTGTACATTGAAATGATGGGCGGCCCAGTCATATACGAGTACATCGCGGTCCTCGGCCTTGGGGTACTCGTCAAACATCTGTACGATGGTAGATAAGGGTCTTTCCCGGCATCGATGGTACAGGTAAAACAAGCAATATTGTCCGCACACGCTACGAGGCCATGAGATCATCCAGAACCACCAAGGTGTCCGGTTCCATTTCGGCCCGGTTAGGTAGGCCTTCCAAGAACGTGATGTGGGGCTTTGCAGCATACGCTGCCTGCCATTCTCCATAACACCACACGACTCGGGCAATGGTTGGGGTGATCATGCTGTCGGCGTGTTGAGGAGCTTCCTGACGAAGTGCGTTTTGCCGGAACCCGTCGGTCCTGCGATGACGCAAGTGAAGGGATGCTGCCAACGAGGGTCCATGGTTCGAGGTGTATCCGCTGTCGTGGTAACCCGCTCTTGTAAATTTGGTACGAGTGAACTGGAGTGGTGGTGGTGGGTACAACGTCGGTCGTCATTGTCTGTTCACTGTGATGGATGAAATCCGGTGGGTTTTCAGACGTAGTGGGTGTACTTGGTGTGGAGCTCGTTGTGGCTTGTACACGTGGTGTGGTGGTGGTGATGACTGGGCTCGTTTCGATCACGGAGGTGACTGGTGCTATCTGTAGACTGGTTTCACTGCCACTCACAGCTGGAGTTCTAAGTTGGTTAAGTAGCGTGCTGACATAGGCTACGTCGTAAAACACACCTCCGTACAACACACTCAGCAGGGTTAGCAATATCACCACAAAGCCCACTTGCGCTCTGCGCGTTTTGGGAGACGCTGTTTTCAGAGGCAGCTGCTGCTTGTCCATAGCAACGTGGTCGAACGTGGAATGAAGGATGACGGTAGTGGTGTCTGGCTTCATAGTCGTTTCACCTGGTTGGCCGCCACCCAAGAATTGAAGGAACTGGGCCAGCCTTGCCAATTGACGAAATGAAACAGTTTGCCACGCCGACGTTCCGTTTTCAAAATCTGCTCCATCGTGTAGTAGTCTTGCTGTGTTTTTACGACAGGCTGTAATTCCGTCTCGTAAAACGTCCCTAGCAACGGTTCCCCTTGAAGATCTTACAGTTCATAGAGTCGCTGATGTCGGGGTAGGCGCCGTTTAATCAGGAAGTGCTCATCGCTCCAGTTGGGCAAGTAGCTTTTCTCAAATTGACCTTTGACTTTACTGATCCGTACAGGGTCCCCGACCTTGTACACCTCCTTCGTCGTTCGCTGCGATTGCCTGGGGTACAAGACACGCCGGACTTGGGCTTCATTGCGTTGGGTGACGGTAATGGGGGCTCTCTCTATAATCCGGTGATAGGCTCGATTGTAACCACTCACAAGTTTCGGGAGAACATCGATGTACCGCCTTGTATTCTTATAGGTGAAATATTTATACATACGGCCTGAAATGTCCTGTTGAACCTTCCCACCCCGGAAGCCTTGGTCTCGTTGTACGTATGGAAGAAAAACACCTGTTGGGCTTTCAGAAACTGTTGGAACGGTCTGTTGAGGAATTCCGTGCCTTCGTCGGTTTGCAAATACATGGGTTTGCGCCCGGTCTTGAAGATGTCCTTGAACGCCGCTATGAGATTCGCCCCCGTTTTCGTCCAGATGGGTACCACCCACGCATACTTCGACAGGATATCGATGCACGTCAAGATATACCGATTCCCATCGTTGTGTTTGGCAAAGGCGCTCATATCGACCAAATCCGCTTGCCATTGGGCATCTAGTCCTCCCACGATGACCCGGTTCCGTAGAAAATGGCGACGGGCAGCTCGATGTAAGGTATAGGTGTCTTGTTTTCTTAACCAATCTCGGACTTGAGCACGTTGTATCCCTTGGGGTTTGGCCGCTCGATAGAGAGCCGTCAATGCACTATAGGCCGCCGGACTGTCGGGACTGTAGTATAAGTTATCCAACACCTTCTCCCAGCTCTTCATGGTGACAAATGATGATGGACCCTGGCTCTATCGTTTATTTATAACGGGTATATCTTGGGCCGGAGTTTCTTTCTGATTTTCTTCGTTGGCTTCTGCCATCACATTGTCCATGGTAAATCACCAGTCCAACTCGTCTGATGACCGATCTTCCTCCGTAAGCACTTGATCCACATCTCCCACGGCATCTTCCAATGCAGACCATAGATCAGGGTGAAGGGTAAAATGGACTGTACCCCCATCTAGCCGAGCCAATTGAGCAAAGAAGGGGCCGCGTCGGATGTACACATCGTGACACAAGTGGATAAGGTCGCCGTCCAGTTCACCAGACAACACCCGTTTGAATTTGGTCCAGCCCTTTCGGGACAGACGAATGTGAACCGGGCACGGTTGTGTAAGGTCCGCATCACAGATGTCTCCCACCTCCTCCATGATATCGACCGTATCCGCATAAACGTGCAGGAAGACCACGGGGGTCAAGCTGAGATACGCCCGTATTATATGCTCCGTCATGGTCAGTACGTGAATGGTACAAGATTTGACTGTCTCTCGTATTTATAGGGAGAACCCCGTGAGATCAAAGGATGGAGTGGTCATGTCAATGGGCTGACTGAGTCTAGTCGGATAATCAATGGCATCATCGTCTGCCTCCGCTTCATTGCTAGGTTTGGTAATTTGTTCATTGGGTTCTGCCGCCGCTTCACTCAGGGCACGAGCCCACTCCAACTGAACAGCTGACCGCTCGTCCGGTGTAAACAGCTGATCCACAATAGGCACCACTTTCTCGAAGGCTGTCCACAGATCGGGGTCTAGGGTGAAGCCTCGCGTAGGGTCTTGGTAACGGCCCAGGCGTGGGAAGAAGGGTCCACGGTATACGTAGATGGCATTGTCTATGTGGATGAGGTTTCCGTCGAGCTCACCGCTCAACACCCGTTTAAATATGGTCCAGTCGTCACGGTGTAGGGTAACCGTATTGGATACGGTCTCAGCGCGCGACCAGCAAACATCTCCACGGTCTTCCACGAGGGTGACTTTATCTTCATAGACGTGTAACCCCACCCGGGGTGTAAGGGGAAGGATGGCTCGTAGGACAGGTGACATGCTTGACCCAATGACGAACGGTGAATGACACACACTCTGACTGTCTTTCGTATTTATGGTGAGGTCCAACTGTCAATGCCACAGCGCCAGGGTCAATAGGGCAAAGACTATTGTGGGGCCAACCAGCCGTCGCTGGTTCCGGCGTGAGCGCTCGTGGTTCATAGCCCGAGCATCAAGGATGGCTGTCATAGTCCAGTAGTGGTGAGTGATGGCACACCTCTCCATCGTGTGCACTCTGTCGAGGACCGCTTCTGTGAACTCTTTCAGGATCTGGCGTCGCCCCTCGTTGTCGTCGCCATCTGCAAACATGGACCGAACCACTGCTCGGTAACCCGTGAGTGAATTAACCACGGTGGCATGCTGTAAAATGCGAGTCGCATAGGGCTGGATCTCCGTCATGGCTCTGCAACTGTAGAAATGAAGGTGTGGGATCCAGAGGGACGTGTTTTATAGACCATGTCACACATGCGCGCCTATACGTAGCTCTACGGGTGTAGTCCGTGATACGTACTATTCTGATTGGTTAGTGCAAAAAGTGAGCAACAACAACAAAGATTACAGCGCCGGAGGCGCTCCTGGATCCCCTGGAAAATCTTCTCGGATGTGGGCGCGGACGTAGGCGAAAGCCTTCTAGTACCCGGATGTAGGCGCAGACGTGAGCGAAATTCTAGCACCCGTCCATTGGTTCTTTTATCGATCGCTCATTGGCTCTTTTTCTCGACGGCTGATTGTTCCAAATGGAACTGCCCATCCTTCCCAGGTTAATTTACAATCCCCTTTTTGGGTTCAAGCTCTGTATATCGATGCCGCAACATTGTTGCCGAACCTTGCCGGAAGGGAGACCTTTGACCTGGATGTGACCTTTGACCTTTTGACCCGACATTCATCCGCGCACTTCCGGTGATGCCGCGCACTTCCGGATAACCCGCGCGCGCGCGCTCTCGGAACTGTCCGTGACATCTTCGGGCGCCTCCGTGTCTCTTCGGTGATCTCCGTGACATCGGAAGTGAACGACATTGTGGGAAAAACCCCACTTGTATCTTCGGGAGGTGACCGAAGAGACTCGGAAGTGACCGAAGATGTCACAGAGGTGCCCGAAGAGACACGGACCTGACCGAAGAGACACGGCGGTGACCGAAGAGACACGGAGGTGAACGACATTGTAGAAAAAACCCACAGACAGGTCAGTACATGGCCTATCATGTTCTCAGGTCACGCTCTATTCACCCAGACCGGAAGTGACGTCATACCTACAAGAGCGCCCCTGGCGGAAAAAAGGAACCAAGAGTTACCTCCCTGGAAAACTGTACTCGAAATCCGTAGACCCTACTACTCATATGCCTTCAAAATATATACCGTTGTGTCTTGATACGGAAGGGGTGGAATAGCACTAAATGGAAATCTCAACTTCACAAATCATCACTTTCGAGTGGTTGAAAGGAAACAAAGTTATTTTTAGTACTTTTTTTAATGGCATCGACGAGGATGTGCCAATAAACTATGCAATGACATCATGCCCACAAGAAGCACTTGCACTCAAGAGTTATTCATGGGAATATAATTCATGTGCCTGTGATAGCTTGTCACAGTCCAGGATTGGTAATCATGAATATGAGTCAGGTTATATAAGCTACAAACACACAGCGAGTAATAAGCCACAACAAATATGAACAGAAATGAGGCGTAGATGGAGTTTATATGACATGTGTATCTACTTGTACGTCAAATGTCGGTTTAGTTGTGAGATAACAAGCATGCAACCAAGCAATATATCCTCTATCATATTTGCCTCTGTGGTTGACAAGATTGGTTCACAGGGGGTATTATATATGGTGCGTTGTTGTGTTTAATAACCGTCCATATCAAAAAGATTTGGCAGACACATTTCTTAATATATGCTCAATATTATTTTAAAGTTTCAGATGAAAACAGAACGAAACGAAGTGGCTGTTTGTCGAGTAGGCGCGAGGTGGGGGGGCGGGGGGGTGATGTCGTTCATGTACGAAATCACACAAGAAAAATGAAAATATTATGATAGGAGCCGCTTATTTCAAAGAAATTTGGAACACCCCTTCCTTAATATATACTCAACAAAATTATGAAATTTATCGAAATGAGCCTCAAGACGGCCGAGGAAAATTAGCAATGTTTGTCCCTGGTATCCCACAATGATTACAAGCGTCTAGTCCGTCATTCATAATCCAGCCGTCGTCCATTAGAGAATATCCGCGTCCATAATCCAAAGACCTATTCCATTTTCCACATAACAGTATTAGCACCAAATTCAAAAAGACAATCATAGTATACATAAACATAGGCTTGTTTCCTGCAAGAGAGAAGCGGTCAACAGTTTTCAATGATGCCGGCAAAACATCATGATGTTCCAAAAATATCAAATCCGTATCGCTGATCAGTATTCTTAATCCATAATATTCGTTATAAAGTCGTCATCTAAAGAATGATGTATCTCAGTCACGCTTTGATTGTGACTGTTCATATGAGTACCATGAGGATCTTGAAGTACATGGGTTCATACGGCCCCTAGCCCCGGGTTAAGCGGAATTAGACACAAGTTACGAAACGTAACGCCATAGATCTTGCACGCTGCGTTCGTATTTTGCTATCAGCATGCGATATGTATCGCCAAATTTGAGAAACTTTGAGTGGAGGCGCTTGGTGGAATAGCCCTGTTTATAAGTTTCTGCAACAATGCTTTGTGACGTTGATTAAAATCGTCACATTTAACACAGGATCTAGCAAATGCTACTAAGCGAGATATGTATACGCCATATGCAGGTCCCACTGGAATATTACTACCCAGAAAGGGATAGTTTACGATGTCGAAATTGTAATCATCTCTTTTGTCATAAAGTCGACGAGAGAGAATGCCCGCTTCATTTTTATAGAATTTTTTTTTTTTTCATCACATCTCACATGATGTGATTGTGATGCCATTTGAAAAACAATTTTGTTTTTCATCACGGGACTCGTGGAATGGCCGTTCCAACAAGACCACTCAGTCCGTTTAACACATCATATGTGTTTACACATTTAGCGAAAACGAGTAGCGGAGTGCAGTGAGAGGAAAGGTGGAGTAATGTATGGCACAGGACTTTTTTCTAAATACGTAAAGGACTCGCATAATAGTAATACCTCCAATCCAACATTACTGTGACAAATACACTTAAGCCATTTGTGTTTTTTGTAACTGTGCGTGTGTGTGTTCGCCATAATTATAGATACCGAATCATTTTGAGATATCAAAGTACGACTACGCTTGGAAAAATAAAAAATTCTGAACAATATGTACCGGCCTAGAATTATGATAATAGATTTAAAGATAACATATGCTTGATAAAATAAATTCAACATGTCTCAATGGTCCGATGGGCTACGATGGAAAGCGGCAAGACAACGTCCCCGTCACTCCCTCCCACCTCGCCTCATCACCCCTCACCAATACTCCTAATTCTGCCATTGGGCAGAAAGAACATCTTCCCCTCCGCCAATTTATAAACGTCGCTGTTGTTGTAAATATTCAGTAGGCCAAACCGTACTCCACCTTAAGTTTTCGCTCCTATTCCAAGTTACATGAATAATTTCGTTTTAGAACAGCTTTACCCAGCAAATGAGACAAGATCCGCAACGTATCTGTAATTTCGGACCCTTCGTGCTGATTTCCGCCCATATTTGGTGATTAACAGCAGATATAGATAATTGAACCTCGGTATCGTCTGCGCGTCACCGATAATCCCGATAAGCGAAACACCCGTCCTGCCTCACGAACATTTATCTTTACTGGTGCGTCGGCCCTTGACATCAAAGTCTGCTCGTTCAGATATCATCGGTGATTTATTTATTTGTCATCACTAACGGAAACACATTTGGGGCACCTAAACCCTGATTTTTACAAACGTCACCAGTATCATTAGTTTAAGGGGACGATGAAACTGGTGACGATAAGGAAAATCAGCAGTATGGGTTAGTGACAAAACGGAACGCACAATACCGCTAGTGGTGACATTTTCTTCAAATCATCGATTTCGTCGGAACAAGACCAGTAGGAAAACGAGGCAAGTTACTTCTGATTTTTTGGCACTTTGTCATCACAGCTTGTTCACAGTGTGCTCGGTCGGTCGCGTCTATACCATACACTATATTGTCGCAGGCGACCAAATTTCTTCGGTCGTTTCGATGATATTTACTTAATATAAACTACGGGGTACAATCTTAAAGTTATTCAGCGGCATTTCCTGAATTACAGGGATTTTCCCTAAATTACTGTATAACTACAATTCAGTGTATTATAGCACACGTTTCCAGGAAGACATTGAAGCTTTATTTTTTTCAATATTGAAAACGATGCATTAATCTTTAGCACCTGACATGGAAACTACTGTTGCATGTCCCCTTACTTAGGGCAATCGCGCTCTCTAAAATGAAGGCAAAAAAAGGTCGTTTTCGCTCAATAAATCAGTTCACATAATGAATTCAGCAAAATCCTCTTGGAGTGCTCACAGACATATATATCCGCATCAAATCATAGTAAAGAAATAAATTGTCATCTATGTAATTTGCATAATAATAGGCCAAACATCTTTTGCGCTGTTTAAACAACATTGACTAGTTCTTCAAATGACAAATTAATTTTGGGACATGGAACAATAGATAAATTAATGCGCCTGAAGTTTTGAAGCATTGGTTAAGAAGGAATTAAAGGTTATTGAGCAAAAGCAACCTTTTCTACCGCCATTTTAGAGAGCGGGATCGCCCTAACCTGCTTATTCAATATACGCCTCTCCGAAATCTTTCCCTAGTCGCTACCTTACGTCATCCGGGATATAACGTCATCCCGGTAAATTCCCCGCTTTTAATAGATATCCAAATACATATCATCGTAGACTGCCAAAAAGGCGCTGTATCTAACCTTAGCCCTCACCTAATTTGGTGACCCCCACGGAGCTCTATCCGAGCTCTGATAAACCCCACGTTAATTACAGCTCCATATAGTCATATTTTATGACGACACGAAAACCATTGTCGAATACCAAACATTAGTTTGCGCGCTGGGTAACCCGAAATATCATGGTATATGATCTACTGTATAATGGCATCCGAGTTCAGTGTCACTTGAACGTTCATACAGTAACAGCAGGCTGGTATATGTCAGTGACAATATGGCCACGTGAAGGTGATAGGAGTGTTCTTGTTCGGATCTTCTATAAAATTAGGGATTTATCATCAGCCTTCACCCTATGTGGAGAGATAGGTCGAAGCCTCGAAGAACTTAAGCGATGTACGCTCTTTGGGAATAAATGGCAGCAGGGTAGCCCGAAAACATTAAACTATGACCGATAGACAACACTGCATCCTCGAAGTCGATGAGATTTTACCAGAGCGAGTCCAATTAAAACTGTCTATTTATTTGAAGAAGTAGAAAGGACGGAAACTCGGTGGTGGAACCAGCACCGCTTATATCATTCCCATCGTTTTCTATAAAGACATACCCCAAAAAGGAGACGGACAGCCGAACTATTCAGCTTACAGTCACTGTGACGTCATCAAAGCCGGCAAGTCAAATATATTTTTTACAATTTCTGGTAGCGCTTGAACCAGTGATAGAGTGTAGCAAGTTTTAGCTTCCTTGCCTCAAGGATAATGACGAATGTGATGGGAGGCTAACTATACCTCCAATAACAATATTTCCGCCTCTGTGGGGCACCCTTTGGGGACCACAGAGACTAGAGCAAAGGACAGTCCTTCTGATATTATTCTATATACCCCAAATGATGTGTGTGCCAAATTATATGCCAAGTTTGGTTCTTTATACCAGTAGGTCATGTTCTTACGAAATATGGCCCTAAGCAACGTGACTGGGAAGATCACTGACTTCTATATCCTGACAGCCTCCGCTGCGCACTTTTTTTTACTTCTCAGGACGCGCGATGCCCACCGTCCTAGTATGTGGCATTACATGCAATAAACGTTGATGTCAGGTAAGTTTTACTGCGTAAAATTTCATGTTATTAAACTAAAACTCGCCTTGCCTTAAGCGCTGAACATCCGCCGTTCTCTCTGGGTGACACTACTTCACGTGGGACCTTGAGAAGGTGTTGTTGATCTGCGCTTGCGCGTGACTTGCCGGACGAGATCTGTGAAAATTCATTTCTTCATTGTTGATTCAGTGTGAACACAGAATGCAAGAAGTGTTGAAGTGAGGTAAGTTTTAGTGTAATAAGTTGACATTTTCAGATTCACAGATGAAACAATTTACTTTCATAAGGCCTGAAAATTCCCATGTTATTTAGTTTTTATTGCATGACTGTTTAGATCCTAGTGCTAATGACTTCGAGTGAATAAGGTATCTCGGAAATTATATACGGACGATGTCTGGCTATTGGATGTCGTATCTCATACTTGTACACTCTTTATGGATATGCCAATTTTTACTTCCGTATACATGTATCTTGTTCACTAGGATGATTAGCCAATTAAATTCAACATTTTTCTTTTGAACTGTGATAAAAAATCGTGTCTGTATACTCTGCGCTTCTTGCCTGAAAGGGATGACAAATATGCTGACAAATGTACTGACTCACGCATTTCGTATTACTGATCGTTGATGATGTTTGAAAATGTAAACACATTAGCACTTGCATACCAGCAGTATTGGGTATCACTTTATCCTTTATCCACTTTGTTTGGTGAATAAATTCAATTCAATTCAAAATTCAATTCTTTAAAACACTCACCGTCAATGGTGTAAGCAAAATTGAACTCTGCATAGTTTCTGTAACTCCACGAGAAATGGCATGATGTATTATATAATTATGCAGGTAATTCTGAATTATATTGTGTATAGCTACTTCAGCACTGCCTTCCTATGATAGTGCTAGATTTATTATTTTAAGTCATTGGCGTAATATGTACTTTTGCATATTTTGAATATATGTGAGTAGTATATATAGTGGATTTAAAGCCGCATTTCACCCGGATGTAACTATGACGTCACAACTTCCGATGGTGGCGCCATCTGTACACATTGGTGGCAAAAACCCGCACTAGGGGGAGACAACTCTGGCTGTGTCGTTCATCATCCTCTGGACATGTCCAGACTTGTCATCGGCAATGGCGGATCACTATAGTTCGGTTAAGCTTTGTATTCATCCGCGGTGATGCGGTCTGGCAGCATTTTAGACGGCCATGTTGGAAAAGGGGGCGTATTTTTAGACGGCCATGTTGTAAAATGGCGATGTTTTTAGACGGCGCAAGGGAGGTCACGGGGAGAAAAAACCCTCACATTACCCTCAAAAAACCCTCTAAGCCACATAATAATAATAACCATAATCTATAGGTGTTGTACCATGTTAATAGGATCAGTCTAGCATCTGGACCACCCTAGGGTCGAGCGTTTATTGTCCCGTGTATCTCCGCAAAAAATCAACAAACAAAATGGCGGCTCCAGGATGGTGTGGGGACGCCCTTTCCACATCACGGCGTCCATCCTAACCATAGCGCCATCTGCACACACTGACGCAAGGGAGACAACTCGTGTGGCCCAAGGGTATGGAAATAGCCGTGTTGGAGCTAGGGGAGCCACAAATGGTCCAATGGGGTCATATGAGGTATCAAAGTGAAGCATTCGTGAAGGGGCATCTAATGGGCTGGGTGTGGGGTTGACATATCGGCATTCTGCGCATGCGCGGTGGCCCAAGGGTATGGAAATAGACGTTTTGGTATCTAGGGGAGCCCCTAATGGTCCGATGGAGGCATATGAGGTATCAAAGTGAAGCTTATGTGAGGGGGCATCTGATGGGCTGGGTGTGGGGTTGAACTATCGGCATTCTGCGCATTCGCGGTGGCCCAAGGGTATGAAAATAGACGTTTTGGAGCTAGGGGAGCTACTAATGGTCCAATGGGGTCGAGTGAGGTATCAAAGTGAAGCATTCGTGAAGGGGCATCTGATGGGTTGGGTGCAGGGTTGAAATATCGGCATTCTGCGCATGCGCGGTGGCCCAAGTGTATGGAAATAGACGTTTTGGAGCTAGGGGAGCCCCTAGTGGACCAATGGGGTCGAGTGAGGTATCCATGTGAAGCATATGTGAAGGGGCATCTGATGGGCTGGGTGTGGGGTTGAACTAGCGTCATTCTGCGCATGCGCGGTGGCCAAAGGGTATGAAAATAGACGTTTTGGGAGCTAGGGGAGCCACGAATGGTCCAATGGGGTCGAGTGAGGTATCAAAGTGAAGCATTCGTGAAGGGGCATCTGATGGGTTGGGTGTGCGGTAGGAATGTCATTCTGCGCATGCGCACACGCAATGCGGAGCTCTCGGCCAATCAGAAGCGAATATTTCAAATCCGTCACAGAGCTCTGAGCCAATCAGAAGCGAGTATTTTCATCCGGTGCATTATGGGCCATATCCAAGATGGCGGCATGTATGTTCAAGATGGCGGCACATCCGGTGTCGAAAACTGGCCATTTGGTCGGGATGTGGTCACCTAGTGTCGAAAACTGGACCCTGTATGGGTCCCGCTAGACGTTTTGGAGCTAGGGGAGCCCCTAGTGGACCAATGGGGTCGAGTGAGGTATCAATGTGAAGCATATGTGAAGGGGCATCTGATGGGCTGGGTGTGGGGTTGAACTAGCGTCATTCTGCGCATGCGCGGTGGCCCAAGGGTATGAAAATAGACGTTTTGGGAGCTAGGGGAGCCACGAATGGTCCAATGGGGTCGAGTGAGGTATCAAAGTGAAGCATTCGTGAAGGGGCATCTGATGGGTTGGGTGTGCGGTAGGAATGTCATTCTGCGCATGCGCACACGCAATGCGGAGCTCTCGGCCAATCAGAAGCGAATATTTCAAATCCGTCACAGAGCTCTGAGCCAATCAGAAGCGAGTATTTTCATCCGGTGCATTATGGGCCATATCCAAGATGGCGGCATGTATGTTCAAGATGGCGGCACATCCGGTGTCGAAAACTGGCCATTTGGTCGGGATGTGGTCACCTAGTGTCGAAAACTGGACCCTGTATGGGTCCCGCTAGACGTTTTGGAGCTAGGGGAGCCACTAATGGTCCAATGGGGTCGGGTGAGGTATCAATGTGAAGCATTCGTGAAGGGGCATCTGATGGGCTGGGTGTGGGGTTGAAATATCGGCATTCTGCGCATGCGCAGTCTGGCCGTAGTATAGAAATAGACGTGTTGGGGTGTAGGTGGGCCCCTAGTGGGTCGATGGGATCAAGTGAGGTATCCATGTGAAGCCTAGGTGAGGAAGTTACACTAGGGTGTCGTTTCCATTCTGCTGCGCAGGTCACGTGGGGGGTTGTGACGTCACTTCCGGTTTGTGTGAATGGGGCGTGACCTTTGGACATGTCTAGACTTGTCTGTGTCTGTCATGTACTGGGGGTTTTTCCCCACAATGGCGTTCAGGTGGTTTGGTGGGTCTGCGCAAGTGTGTGTGTGACGTCACTTCCGGTTTTCACTAAACTACCTCCAAACATAGAAGAGTTCCAATGTTGACTTAGACGTCCGTATGTTCAACCTCCGGGGTTTTTCCCGCCCCGGCCCCCCCGGTTCTCCGGCCGCAGCGCGCGCGCGCGCGTCATCACCGGCAGTGCGCGCGCGCGCGGGTCAAAAGGTCAAAGGTCACATCCAGGTCAAACGGTCTCCCTTTCGGCAAGGTTCGGAGAATACATAGAACTTATAGTAATAAACTTGATCTATACGTGTTGGACGAGTCTTCACTCACCGTATACACGCACCTCAATGAAATGCCCGCTCCAAACCTAGACCAAATACACGTACTTGGTCTGTGGGCTGATTTCATTGGTTCTCCATTTTTACTATAGTGCGCTTGCATTCTAACCTTGATGGGTTTCATTTTGGCCCCATCCTACACCACTGATTTCAGTTTGACTGAATCTCCACATTGGGCATTGATGCATTATGAATAAAACACACAAGACAGGGTTTTTTGGTGAGATCTCATTTTTTATTCAGTGAACAACAACAACGTGAGAACAACCACGTGAAAACTGAAGCCCAGAACAAGGGGCTTGTACATTGAAAGAACTGAAGCCCAGAACAAGGGGCTTGCACATTGAAAGAACTGAAGCCCAGAACAAGGGACTTGTATACTTAAGCCCAGAACAGCGGGCGTGTGTACATTGAAAGAACTTAAGCCCAGAACGGGGCTTGTACATTGAAATGATGGGCGGCCCAGTCATATACGAGTACATCGCGGTCCTCGGCCTTGGGGTACTCGTCAAACATCTGTACGATGGTAGATAAGGGCCTTCCCCGGCATCGATGGTACAGGTAAAACAAGCAATATTGTCCGCACACGCCACTGATCAGGCTTTGCAACGTTTGACTGTTCCAACACCACGTCTCTGTGCCTTGATCCATGAAGTCTGTTAAATCGGGATGGAGGGGTGGCAGGCCGTACGGGTCAAAGTATTCGCCCTGCTGTTCTGTCAAGTACACGGCCACCCAATGTTCACCGGGCCGATCCATCGGGTCCGTGTTGAGAACGTAAGCAGCAGGATACATACGGTCTAATGGGAACACATCTCGGGCGAACACCCCTTGAAAGACCCTACGTGTCCCTGGGTCATTCTCCAGCACGGTGGTTATCTGGTCTGTATCCATGTTAGGTGGAGAAGTCACACAGGACGTTGCGCGCCTTGCCCACTTGAATGATGTTATCAAACTCGGTGTAGCAGATCACATTGACGGTGGTCGCCAGGGCTCGTGCAAAGTGGATTTCTAACCGTAAGTTGCCTTGCTTGGCCAGGGCCAGCTGATGGTTGTTCTCTAAGGTGGGGGTTAGATCGAAGCAGAACAACGTGTATCCGTTCGCGTAGTCCTCCCGACTGACCATATTCCCTTCGTCCTGGTTGATTTGACCGGTGGCTGTAAACAGGCTCTGATAGGCTCGAATGAAATTCCTCCGCCCAAAGTTCGGTGTTAAGGCCGTGGCTGGCACCTGTTGTCCATCCACATGCAGGGCCACAAAATTGATGCCGAAATGTTGAAAGTCAAACGGATTCTCTGGGTAGGCTCCGCTGAAACTGGTATTTTCCACACAGGCCAGGATCAATCGCTTGGGTAGTTCCCCCAGGAACAGGTTTTCTTTGTTGGCGCCCATATTTCCAGCAGGCACAGAGAACACTTTGGTTTGTACACGTCGGATAGGGTACTGGGCTGGTTTTGTTTCCAAGGCTTTCATGTGTCCCAATTGAACGGCTGGATTCGGTTTCACTTTTCGGACATACAGGACTGCGTCTTGGATGACAATCTTATAGTCCGCTGCATGCCCCTCTACGTTAGTGGCCATCAAGGCGAAGGTCGGAGGCGCCCGTATCAGTCGGATTTTGATGGGGATCTTGTTCAAGAGGTACCGGTCTTGCATGAACATGTCTGCGTGCAGTCGACCCATCATATCCACCGAGGCACTGTTCGCAGTGAAAGCCTTCCGTTTGTTATATCCCCCATTGTCCACCGTGTCCATGTGCTCGGGCGTGTCCTTGTAGAATAAAGCGGTTGTCAGCTGAGATTTTTAGCCTCTCGGCCATACGACAACAGTGTCTCGATGTAGGCTCGATAGGGGTACGTGTTGTTGGAGTCACTGATGAGTTTGTCGCTGAGAAAAATATCCACCTGCTGAAACATCGAGTGCAGCCAGAGATTCGTCGGGCCCACCGTTGCAGCTTGGACGATTCTGGTGCCATCCCCACTGACCACCTTGGCTTTCACATACAAGTATGTATGGGCTAAATCCACATAGGCCGTATCCGCATTACTGATGGTGAACTCGATGGACCCGGTTTCGTTGATGCTGGAGAGCGGGAGATGCTCCACCCATAATCCTTGTTCGACACTGGTCTGTGTGGGCGGCACGGTCCACAAATCAAATTCACTGTTGGTGGAGGGGCAGGACTCGGCGTGGATCAAGGACATATCCTTTGTCTTCTTCGATGTGCGTCGTCGCTGGGTCGGTCGTCGACTGGTGCGTGGTCTCGGTGGGGCAGCTCTTTTATTCCCTACGGTGCGTTGTGCTTTGGCCACCAAGACGCCGCCCGCTTCTTTGGCCCGCCGTTTCAAGGATTCTTTGGGTGCCGTACCCCCCAAGACATCACCGGCCACTTGCAGTCCACTGCGTACCGCTTGTTTGCCGATTACTTTCACCCCACGCGTCACCAAGGGCAGGAACGTTTTGACGATGCTGCCGAGTATGTTCCCCAGTCCATGTCCTCGTTGCATGCGTGCACCGCTAAAGACCGGAAAGCCACCCCGGCCTGTTGGGCATAATAGTCCATATAGCTGCGTGCATTGCACTCGTAAGGTACTTTCATTATGCAAAGTGGGGAGCACGTGCTTGTCGAAAATGAAGTGTCAGCACCACTTTTCCTCGTTCGAAAGCCACCGGTCGTCCCGTGTCATCTCTTATATCCACCGTGATCGTGTTGATGTCAGTTTGTCGTACGGGCAAGTAGAGCATGTGGGTGAAACTGTGGGTGACTTGACCTCCATACGTCTTTTTAATGGGGACCACACGTAACAGAGGTGTGTTGATATCGCCCACGATGTGGTTGTCCACCACGTCCGACTAGACGTAGAGTCCGTACATACCCGACTTCATATCCATCGGCATCTCGCCATGGTGTTCGGTGGGACCAGCGAACGTCTTTAGATCGAAACCCAGCATTTGCTGTAGGATAGGACTCAGTACGACACTCGCGTTGGCGGTGACAACAAGCTCTGCCTTGTCGTTGTGTGCGTTGTAATCGAAGTCCACGTGATTCTTGAAGGGATAGGCTTTGATGGGTTTTGAAGTATTCGTCACCTCCCGTAGAGCCTTATAATGCAACAGTCTTGACAGCCCACCCATGAACTCTTTGGGGGTATCGTATTGGCCTTCGGGCAGGGTGAGTCGGGTGTTTTTGCCTTCGTAGGTCACCTCGCCCCACACTTCATTGGCTCGCACGTTGTACCACGAGTAAGGGTATTGGATATCCACGAGGCCACATTCCCAGCGCCCAGGTAAATGCAACGGTTGCGGTAACTGGGTGACGTACTTGGCCACGGTGTTGTCAGGAAACACATCCAGCGAACTGTTACTGGGTAGGGTGAAGTGAAACATGGCGACTGAGCTGTCCTGCTGCTGCTGTTGGTTTTAATAGGTGTTCCAGGCCTTGGGCGGTTGTGTCCGGCGTCGTGTTCGTCGCGTTGACTTACTACGTGTCACGGCTCTGGAGATGTGGGGTGTCCTGATCGAGGGTGGTTTTTAAAGGTCTGAAAAGAAGGTGCCCGTTGTGGTGGTGGAGTTTTGGGGGGTGACTCCGGTTCCCAGTCGGCTTCCCAAGGTTGTGGTGAGAGTCGTGGTGCACGAGTCGGTGAGTCACGCTGCACGTTCCCCACCAATTCCTGTGGTACATGCATGTCTTTCAAGCCTTGAGCGAAGACCTCCCATCCTCGAGGATCCGTGTGCGACCTGCGTTGACGCATCAGATCATTCACTAAATCCGTCATGTGGGTCCCCTGGACCACCTGATTCTGTACCAGGAGTTCGCCTTTATCATTTCTGGACTAAGGTTCGGAGACCTGTCTTATGCTTGGCCAACTTGGTCTTCTGAGCCGGAGTCAGTGGTACGTTGCCTTTTAACAGGTTGTACCCGATCTCGCACAGACAGCGTACAAGGTCAGGGTCCGCACCGCGTACAATGGTTCGGACTAACTCGGGTGGGGCCGTCTTCAATACACGGAGCGTGGGAGCGTGCTTCCGTACTCGCGCAGACATCCTGTACAACTAATGCTAGAACCCACAACTCTGCTCTTTTTATCTACCTCAGAGACAAAGTCAACCCTGCTGTGGTATTCATTCTTTGAATGATGCTGAGCCGTCGATGATGGCTGCCTTTGGTAAAGAGTTGGGTCACCAGCGCATCCGTTTCCGCCATGAGATCATCCAGAACCACCAAGGTGTCGGGTTCCAAATCGGCCAGGTTGGGTAGGCCTTCCACGAACGTGATATGGGGCATTGCTGCATACGCTTCCTGCCATTCTCCGTAACACCACACGACTCGAGCAATGGGTGGGGTGATCATGCTGTCGGCGTGTTGAAGGAGCTTCCTGACGAAGTGCGTTTTGCCGGAACCCGTCGGTCCTGCGATGACGCAAGTGAAGGGATGCTGCCAACGGGGGTCCATGGTTCGAGGTGTATCCGTTGTCGTGGTAACCCGCTCTTGTAAATTTCGTACGAGTGAACTGGAGTGGTGGTGGGTACAACGTCGGTCGTCGTTGTCTGTTCACTGCGAGGGATGATGATGGGGGTGGGTACAACGTGGGTCGTCGTTGTCGGTTCACTGTGAGGGATGAAATCCGGTGGGTCTTCAGACGTAGTGGGCGTACTTGGTGTAGGTGTAGAGCTTGGTGTGGAGCTCGACGTGGCTTGTACACGCGGTGTGGTGGTGGTGGTGGTGACTGGGCTCGATACGGGGTTGACTGGTGCTCTCTGTAGACCGGTTTCACTGATGGCTGGTGTTCTCAGTTGGTTAAGTAACGTGCTGACATAGGCTACGTCGTAAAACACACCTCCGTACAGCACACTCAGCAGGGTTAGCACTATCACCACAAAGCCCACTTGCGCTTTGCGCGTTTTGGGAGACGCTGTGTTCAGAGGCAGCTGCTGTTGGTCTATAGCACTGTGGTCGAACGTGGAATGAAGGATGACGGCAGTGGTGTCTGGCTTTATAGTCGTTTCACCTGGTTGGCAGCGACCCAGGAATTGAAGGAACTGGCCCAGCCTTGCCATTTGACGAAATGAAACAGTTTGCCACGTCGACGTTCCGTTTTCAAAATCTGCTCCACCGTGTAGTAGTCTTGCTGTGTTTTGACGACAGGCTGTAATTCCGTCTCGTAAAACGTCCCTAGCAACGGTTCCCCTTGAAGATCTTCCAGTTCATAGACTCGCTGCTGTCGGGGTAGGCGCCGTTTAATCAGGAAGTGTTCATCGCTCCAGTTGGGCAAGTAACTTTTCTCGAACTTGCCCTTGACTTTACTGATCCGTACAGGGTCCCCGACCTTGTACACCGCCTTCGTCGTTCGCTGCGATGGCCTGGAGTACAAGACACGCCGGACTTGGGCTTCATTGCGTTGGGTCACGGTAATGGGGGCTCTCTCTATACTCCGATGATAGGCTCGATTGTAACCCCTCACAAGTTTCGGGAGAACATCGATGTACCGCCTTGTATTCTTATAGGTGAAATATTTATACATGCGGCCTTTGAATGTCCTGTTGAACCTCTCCACCACGGAAGCCTTGGTCTCGTTGTACGTATGGAAGAAAAACACCTTCTGTTTCTTGAGAAAGGCTTGGAACGGTCTGTTGAGGAATTCCGTGCCTTCGTCGGTTTGCAAATACAAAGGTTTGCGCCCGGTCTTGAAGATGTCTTTGAACGCCGCTATGAGATTCGCCCCGGTTTTCGTCCGGATGGGTACCACCCACGCATACTTCGATAGGATATCGATGCACGTCAAGATATACCGATTCCCATCGTTGTGTTTGGCAAAGGCGCTCATATCGACCAAATCCGCTTGCCACTGGGCATCTATTCCTCCCACGATGACCCGGTTCCGTAGAAAATGGCGACGGACAGCTCGTTGTAAGGTATAGGTGTCTTGTTTTCTTAACCAATCTCGGACTTGGGCACGTTGTATCCCGTGGGGTTTGGCCGCTCGATAGAGAGCCGACAATGCACTATAGGCCGCCGGACTGTCGGGACTGTAGTATAAGTTATCCAACACCTTCTCCCAGCGCTTCATGGTGACAAAATGATGATGGACCCTGGCTCTATCGTTTATTTATAACGGGTATATCTTGGGCCGGAGTTTCTTTCTGATTTTCTTCGTGGGCTTCCACAGTGTCCATGGTCAATGAGCAGTCCAACTCGTCTAATGACCGCTTGATAAGCACTTCATCCACATCTACCACGGCATCTTCCAATGCAGACCATAGATCAGGGTGAAGGGTAAAATGCACTGTACCCCCATCTAGCCGAGCCAATTGAGCAAAGAAAGGGCCGCGTCGGATGTACACATCGTGACACAAGTGGATGAGATCGCCGTCCAGTTCACCAGACAACACCCGTTTGAATTTGGTCCAGCCCTCTCGGGACAGACGAATGTGAGCCGGGCACGGTTGTGTAGGGTCCGCATCACAGATGTCTCCCACCTCCTCCATGATATCGACCTTATCCGCATACACGTGCAGGAAAACCTCGGGGGTCAAGCTGAGATACGCCAGTATCATATGCTCCGCCATGGTCAGTACGTGAATGGTACCAGATTTGACTGTCTCTCGTATTTATAGGGAGAACCCCGTGAGATCAAAGGATCAGGTGGTCATGTGACTGGGCTGACTGAGTCTAGCCGGGTAATCAATGGCATCGTCGTCGGGTTCATGGCTAGACAGTTGTTCATTGGGTTCAGCCGCTGCTTCTCTCAGGGCACGAGCCCACTCCAACTCGTCTGATGACCGCTCGTCCGGTGTAAACAGCTGGTCCACGATAGGCACCACTTTCTCGAAGGCTGTCCACAGATCGGGGTCTAGGGTGAAGCTTCGCGTAGGATCTTGGTAGCGACCCAGGCGTGGGAAGAATGGTCCACGCTATACGTAGATGGCATTGTCTATGTGGATGACGTGTCCATCGAGCTCGCCGCTCAACACCCGTTTAAATTTGGTCCAGCCGTCACGGTGTAGCGTAACCGTATTCGATACGGTCTCAGCGGGCGACCAGCAAACATCTCCACGGTCTTCCACGAGGGTGACTTTATCTTTATAGACGTGTAACCCCACCCGGGGTGTAAGGGGCAGGATGGCTCGTAGGACGGGTGACATGCTTGCTCCAATGACAATCGTTGAATGACACACACTCTTTCTGACCCTCGTATTTATAGTCCCACTGTCAATACCACATCGCCAGGGTCAATAGGGCACAGACTAGTGTGAGGCCAACCAGCCGGCGCTGGTGCCGGCGTGAGCGCTCGTGGTCCATAGCCCGAGCATCAAGGATCGCTGTCATAGTCCAGTAGTGGTGAGTGATGGCACACCCAAACCGGGAGTGACGTCACAACCCCCCACGTGACATGCGCAGCAGAATGGATACGACACCCTAGTGTAACTCCCTCACCTAGGCTTCACATGGATACCTCACTCGATCCCATCGACCCACTAGGGGCCCACCTACACCCCAACACGTCTATTTCTATACTACGGCCAGACTGCGCATGCGCAGAATGCCGATATTTCAACCCCACACCCAGCCCATCAGATGCCCCTTCACGTAAATGCTTCACATTGATACCACTTACTGACCCCATTGGACCATTAGTGGCTCCCCTAGCTCCAAAACGTCTAGCGGGACCCATACAGGGTCCAGTTTTCGACACTAGGTGACCACATCCCGACGAAATGGCCAGTTGTCGACACCGGATGTGCCGCCATCTTGAACATACGTGCCGCCATCTTGGATATGGCCCATAATGCACCGGGTGAAAATACTCGCTTCTGGTTGGCTGAGAGCTCTGTGACGGATTTGAAATATTCGCTTCTTATTGGCCGAGAGCTCCGCATTGCGTATGCGCATGCGCAGAATGACATTCCTACCGCACACCCAACCCATCAGATGCCCCTTCACGAATGCTTCACTTTGATACCTCACTCGACCCCATTGGACCATTCGTGGCTCCCCTAGCTCCCAAAACGTCTATTTTCATACCCTTGGACCACCGCGTATGCGCAGAATGACGCTAGTTCAACCCCACACCCAGCCCATCAGATGCCCCTCCACATTTGCTTCACATTGATACCTCACTCGACCCCATTGGTCCACTAGGGGCTCCCCTAGCTCCAAAACGTCTATTTCCATACACTTGGGCCACCGCGCATGCGCAGAATGCCGATAGTTCAACCCCACACCCAGCTCATTAGATGCCCCTTCACGAATGCTTCACTTTGATACCTCACTCGACCCCATTGGTTCATTAGGGGCTCCCCTAGCTCCAAAACGTCTATTTCCATACCCTTCGGCCACCGCGCATGCGCAGAATGCCGATATTTCAACCCCACACCCAGCCCATCAGATGCCCCTTCACGAATGCTTCACTTTGATACCTCACTCGACCCCATTGGACCATTAGTGGCTCCCCTAGCTCCAAAACGTCTATTTTCATACACTTGGGCCACCGCGCATGCGCAGAATGCCGATATTTCAACCCCACACCCAGCCCATCAGATGCCCCTTCACGAATGCTTCACATTGATACCTCATATGACCCCACTGGACCAATAGTGGCTCCCCTAGATGCCAAAACGTCTATTTCCATACCCTTGGTCCACACGAGTTGTCTCCCTTGCGTCAGTGTGTGCAGATGGCGCTATGGTTAGGATGGACGCCGTGATGTGGAAAGGGCGTCCCCACACCATCCTGGAGCCGCCATTTTGTTTGTTGATTTTTTGCGGAGATACACGGGACAATAAACGCTCGACCCTAGGGTGGTCCAGATGCTAGACTGATCCTATTAACATGGTACAACACATATAGATTATGTTTATTATTATTATATGGCTTAGAGGTTTTTTTGAGGGTAATGTGAGGGTTTTTTCTCCCCGTGACCTCCCCACCGCCTCGTTTACTCCCTTGCGCCGTCTAAAAACAACATGGCCGTCTAAAAATACGCCCCCTTTTCCAACATGGCCGTCTAAAATGCTGCCAGACCGCATCACCGCGGATGAATACAAAGCTTAACCGAACTATAGTGATCCGCCATTGCCGATGACAAGTCTGGACATGTCCAGAGGATGATGAACGACACAGCCAGAGTTGCCTCCCCCTAGTGCGGGTTTTTGCCACCAATGTGTACAGATGGCGCCACCATCGGAAGTTGTGACGTCATAGTTACATCCGGGTGAAATGCGGCTTTAAATCCACCATATATACTACTTATGTGATTTTTTTTATAAACAAGATTGTTCTGAGATAATAATACTCTCGTTCGATTGGTAACATCTGTTTGTCTATTTTTTTTTTGCAATCATCCTTACTTTCAAGAGGAAGGTTATTTATTTTCTTATTTTGGTGAATCTTCAGACTGCCAGGGCGAACGTACAACGTGTTGTGTTGCTATAAGATCTGTTTCTTATGGTGGCCGATAAGGGACATCGCTGCATTGTTTCAGGTATGTGGTTTGGTAACACGAAGGCAGGATGCGAAGCGCGAAGTCCAAACACGAAGGCAGGATGCGAAGCGCAAAGGCAGGATGCGAAGCGCGAAGTCCAAACACGAAGCCAGGATGCGAAGCGCGAAGGCAGGATGCGAAGCGCGAAGTTCAAACACGAAGGCAGGATGCGAAGTGCGAAGGCAGGATGCGAAGCGTGAAGTCCAAACACGAAGGCAGGATGCGAAGCGCGAAGGCAGGATGCGAAGCGCGAAGTTCAAACACGAAGGCAGGATGCGAAGCGCGAAGTTCAAACACGAAGGCAGGATGCGAAGCGCGAAGGCAGGATGCGAAGCGCAAAGTCGTGTTTGGACTTCGCGCTTCGCATCCTGCCTTCGCGCTTCGCATCCTGCCTTCGCACTTCGCATCCTGCCTTCGTGTTTGGACTTCGCGCTTCGCATCCTGCCTTCGCGCTTCGCATCCTGCCTTCGTGTTACCAAACCACATACCTAGCGATGTCCCTTATCGGCCACCATAGTTTCTGGTTTTGAGAATGTTTATGCACTACTTCGTTAATCAAAGCAGACCCAGGAAAGTGATTATACCCCCTACCAAACTTTCTACTCTGTCACCGGAATGACACAAACTTGAGAGCTGACACTTCGGGACTTAACAGCTTATCATAGTAGGGGTCAGTGCTTGAGTCTATTTGTATAATCTTCCGAGCAGATGATCATGGGAAAACGACAGTATCCCCAAACGACATTTTCCCCAGGCGACATTTTCCCCACCCTAATATTACGTGCTGTGATAATTACGATTTGTTTTCTGGCCGTTATTTATTTATTGGCACTGTCTTATGTAGGCCTACCGACCGCATCAAATTTAAATTCCAATGAACTATCGTGTCATTTCGTCAATTTCCGGCAAGGCTATATATATTCTGTGCCTATAAAATGAATAATCAATACTTTTGAGTAGATTTTTTATTTGGTGATAATGTATTGTTTGAAGGTTCAGTTTTGTATAAATCGTCATGAATTAAACATTTTTAATTTAAAGTTCAGTTCTGTCTAAATCGTTATGAATTAAATATTTTCAATTCAAATTCGAATGTCAAGCAATCTATCGGAAAATATCGGCAGTGTTGATGAAGTGATCAAATAATAATATCCAATTTTTGCCGCTTTCATGCAGTGGGAATTTTTTTATCACTTTTCATTCATTGGCATATAATCTTCTTAAGTTACCATCCAAATAAGCAATTTTAAGTGCAAACTTAAAAAAGATCAAGGTGGGGAAATGACCGCGACTGCGATTGTCGGCAGATTGTAATTATTACAGCACGTAATATTAGGGTGGGGAAAATGTCGCCTGGGGAAAATGTCGCTGGGGGATAATGTCATGGACACGTCACATGCAGAGCTGCACGTAAGTATCAATTATCAAACGCTTAACATTCCACATTAGGGGCCGAAGTGCTACCTCCCGTTCTCAGGAAAAAGCCGTTCTCAGGACAGTATGTTATAGCATAGACTAAGACAGCCAGGCAGCAGGCAGACAGTGCTCTGCTCACTGAAGTGGAACGACATTGGCGGTGCTTAGCTGGAGCCACCACAAGCTGTTCTGTGGACTGGAACAGACGATCTACCTGTTCAACCATTGCTCAACTCAACTCAGGCCATGAATTACTAAAGTTTTCTCTTCTGATCTCCGCGGGGGGATTTTCAGAACAATTTACAATCAGAAAATATTGAAGCTATTTCACTGCTTTCTCAGGTCATGTTTGCAAATAAGAAAACAAGTAGTAAAGACAATATAAATTATTTTATTTCCAGCCTTAAATTTCACCATATCAACAAGCTACCTGAATCATTATTAAAAATCACTATTTTTTTTTGACAAAGAAGAACAAACAAACAGTTTGTATAGAATAAAGATTCTATCCCCCCCCCCCTTTCATTTTAACTGAGATACTTGTACCTCTTTAATTTTAACTAAGATACTGGTACTAAATAATTAATTGTGTGATAAAAAGACAAACTATCAAGCTTTGACAAACAAGAACAAACAAACTGCATGAATAATTGGATTGGCCAAATAATTTTGCAATAAATGTAAGACAATATATTTTTTATACCTATAACATTGTGTATGCATTACACGTATTACCACAATCTCTTGTAGTCTAAGTATAACATACATGCTGAATTTGCATGGATATATTTCAATGTAGAGTATGGTTTTAACAATCAACCCTGGGTTTGACAAATAATTTAGAACAAATTGCCTTTTAGATTATTTTTATCTTTTTTTTTATCAATAAATTTGTTATTTCTTCAGCCAATGTCAAATTAATTTAAACTTTACATTCTCTTCAGCCAATGTTAAATTAATTTAAACGTTACGTTTAACTTGCCATGCTCAGCAATCCATATATACAAATCAATTAATTTGAATTATATATTTTCAGAAGTGCCTAGTGGGGAACAAAATGTCTCATAATATTAAACTTAGTCTGAACTTAGTCTGAAGTTCTATGGTCTGAGTCAGTGGGAGAGTTTTATTTACCACTCTCCACCACTTAGCTGCTCACTCCACTGGTAGCAGCAGAGCTTCATTGTCCTGTCATTAGCCCTGCAGTGAACCACTGTCCTGACAAAGACTTTTTCCTAAGAACAGGATTTTCCTCTGACTGGGAGGTAGCACTTCGGGTACCGTTGGAGTCAGAGGTGTGAACAACAGATAATCGAGTAGCCTGCCCGGATACATGCATAATGTCAATCAAAACTGCGTTTCTGTTTATTTCCAAGGTTTTCCTGACCGCGTAATGGGTGTTTTGACTGCCAAAACTTTATATATGCAAATTATACGGATATCGTACTAAATAATTTGTTCTGCGGAAAAATAAGACAATAAAATATGTAATATTATTGAGCCATAGACACCTTACTTGTAATCGGTGACCTGCATCCTTATTAAACGCTTGATTATCTTTAACGAACAAGAACATGTCAAACTGTTACCTTGAGGAGGTAATAAAATTGTGAAGCATGAAAAATCAACCAACCGAAATACTTGTCATTCCCTGAGGTGAAATGAACAAAAATCACAGGAATGTCAAGTGACTTATTTGCACGGTTCAATTCATTACCTACAGGCGAACCCAACAGAGGTGGACATATCTGGTAGATACTGGTATAACAAACTGTATGTAGCCTTGGTTTTAACGTTTGTAGATATCAATAACATTACAGATGTAATCATCCTCAAAAGCTGTAACTTTCTGAAGTGGATACCAGAAGATTCATATTCTTCATTCATGGTTTTATAACAAAAATAATACGTAAGTAACCGCCCGTAATGACAGTGAAATATCGAGTTAAGTTTCTTTAGCGAGCCTTATCTTTGCAATACGAATCTATTTAACATGGCAGTGTGACTAACGTCACAGGACCTACGAAGTACAGTAGGCATTATGACTCGAACGCGAACTGAACTCTTGGAAATCCCCACCCCCAGTTGAAATCCTGCATATATTAAGATGGGCACTGCCCAAGTCAGAATCGCCAGTGATTTTCATCAAAAATCACCAGAAATTTTCATCAAAAGTAGGTCAGCTCAGGACTTGTTGGTAACAGTCTCCTAATGCGCCTTCATTCCAAAATAAATAACACTCGCCGATTTAATTTTACAATTTTCTAATTAAAGGAAACAGATTGAATAATATAGGTTCAGTAGATTTCAAGCTTTACGTGTGAAAATACATTTACATCTCTTTAATGGTTTTGAGTGCCCTTGTACAGGATCAAAACAACTTTTTGAATCACATTATTTTCCCAACAATACGACAATTTTTTATATATAGTACTATAGTAGAAAGGTAGCATTTATGTAGTTTACGGTAATTCAACTCACGACCAACACCTTCTATGCACAAGATAATAATGATTCTATGTCATTCTCCTGAGTATAACCGGTACAAAGACGAATAAATAGCATCTCTACATCACGTTGTTATCTAGATATATGTGACAACACATTTTGGGCATCGGCAATCTGATGAATGTACTATTCCGGTTTTCTTGTTTCACGTTATATTCTATGGCGGTTGATCGGTGATTTTCTTCATTGATAAACGTTAAACCACCTAGCTTTAACTAATTCTGCTAGGCTGTCTTCATTCAGACTGTACAGCCTACACAGTCCACAGAAAATACACCGCACATTCTTGTACTCCCAGCCTGATCACATTTGATGGCAAGTTTAGCGGGCTGTTTAATGTCTAAGCTAGGAAATGTTCCAGGATAGTTGACAGGCATGCACTAATATAGTTATAGTATCTGCTATACAGGACACGGACCGCTGTAATTTGATGTGACAAGCAGCAGAGTAGAAACCAGCCTTATCTCAGTGGGCTTGGATATAAATCACTGTTAAAAACCACAAGGCTCGATAGAGCCTCTCTCTGTGTTTGTTCCAAGGACAAGCCTTAATGACTTTTAAATCCACTGATAAGGCTTCATGATTCATAAAAGGAACATGATACTGTTAAAGGCCACATGGATGGTATGTTTCTATAACAATATACTGAAGTGGTAATTATAAATCTAATTTTAATCAGAATTATTTCAGATCAGAACTTGCTGGTAACAATGCCCTAATGCTCGTTCATGCCAAAAATCAAGGTTCTAATGTCAACGGTTCTCCTTATTTTGCCGACGAAAGGATTCGGATGGACTGCCTGACTGACTCACTCACTCATTACCGGACAATTTGCGATCTGTAGCCTACTTCGTAGGAAAATAGCTCACTCTTTAACTGCGAATGCTGTAATTATGTGTCTTATGTGTTTTGAGTACTGGGTAAAAAATCGTTGGTTTATTGACATGGGTGCCAAAATACGATTGTATTGGCGAGAGAGTTTTTGAGGCCAGAGTACACTCTCAGAAATATTCATGTAATAGTCCTGAACTGATCAGGTTGTATATCCACAACTCAATTTCAGGGATTTTGGCTGACTTTCAGGGCTGATTACCTGAATTTCAGGAAAGAGATCCCTGAATGAGAGGATTTTCCCTGAAATTCAGGCAAATTTACCACCCTGATTAGCAAGTTCCCGATCCTGAATTCTCTATTCAGGTACGTAAAATCTCCTAAAATTCAGGTAATCTAGCTTTAATTCATGGATGATACACCTGAATTTCAGGAAATTATCCCTGGATTCCAGATAAAATCCCTGAAATTGAGTTGTGGATGTGCAACCTGATCTATTCAGGATTATTCCCTGAATATTTCTGAGAGTGTATAATCCAGATTCGTTCGTTGGACTGACCTGTTTCGTACAATTCCAGCTATCCCACTTTTGTCTCATTAATGAGGGAACTGAACTGTCCTATGTAATCGCATTCACTTTATACGAAAAATCACTGAAAGCCAATACTGAAATTCTAGGACGAAAGTACGAACACAGTGGCTCAACTTTGCAGATTGAACTGGTTGGAACTTATGTATGCCAATTTCTTCACCTCGATCAACCTGCAAGTGCAAAAGACTAAGAAGTTGAGTCAGTTAACTTCGATATGAAGCCGGTCTAGGACCAAAGCTATGTTTTGGCAAAAGTTACCTATTGATTCGACCAATATTCATGGTTCTGAACTGGCTTAACCCTACCTCGCCTGAGACGGGGGCGGGGTGGGAGATGCGGGCGGGGTGGGAGGCATAGTTGGACCATACCAAACTTTCTCCTCTATCTCTGGAACGATGAATGAATGAAAGTTGATCCTCCGCGACCTCCTAGTTTATCACATTGGGATCATTTTGAGTCCAGTTTACATAACCGCCCCCCGAGTCCAAGATCATGGGTAAATTTAAAATGGCGACCATGTGGGGCACCAGAACAGATTTCGTCATTTTGCTTCAAAATTCCTGTTTTTCTTCGAGGAAAATTGTGAAAAAATTGTGGGGGGGGGGGGGAACTTCCAGGGAACTGCAGCCCCCCCCCACCCAATAGTTTTTGAAACCGCAATGCTATCAATCCTATATAAGATGGCACCAGTCCAGCATTTAACATGGCCGATACAGAGTTCAACCCCACCTACCCACCTAACCTGCTACAATATTGATGGCATAACCAATATTACCTGAGATCAGCGATTTTTAAATGCTTGCATAATTTCTGGGGTTAAACTTGGGTTGGTGGTGAGAGAGGAGGATATTCGTAACATCGAATAGCACAGGACATGATACACACCCCACGGTCCTCTTAACACACCAATCCATCTGGGGAATCATAATGTAACAAATATGAAAGATTTGTATCATTTACCAGTTACGTAAATTCTCTAAGCATTTCAGATACATGAAATTTATGAGCAAAACTTGATCTATCCATATTATTATATTTTTATGTCAATCGGTCTCTGAAATGTCCCTGGGGAAAAATTAAGTCTAACGGTACCCAGCTGACTATATATGATTGTTTACAATGAATCATCGACACATCTATTCTTATTTCATGCTTTTTATTTTAAAGGTAACAACTTTAGGGACAGATGCTCTAACGTCTGGATTTGACGGAACTTCAACGAAGTCAGCAACGTGAGAAATCAAATATGGCCACCAAAACGTTCAGCGAAGCGGACGGCCCTTCCCAGCAGACGACGCGCGACGAGCGTTCGGCGAAACCCGGCAATCCGACGACGAAACCCGATCAGCACTCAGCGATACCCAGCGAAAATATGGTCGACACTCGGTGTGGCGTCGGCTCCTGTAAACCAAGTTGGCTACAGAAGTTATCTACCATTCAGTCCTTTGTTGGATTTCACGCAGTGGCTCACTTGTTCAGCTCTTCGTTGAGAGTTGTGTTGATTTCGCAAGTGACCACTATAGAGAAAAGATTCATGTTGAATAGCTCGGAGAGTGGCTTCATCGTGAGTTCTTCACAAATTACTTTCCTGATTTCCATCTTATTATTCTCGCATTACGGTAGAAGTTCACATGTTCCGCGGATTCTATCTGTCTGTTCGATCATTGCGGGGTTAACCGGGCTCATATTTGCTGCCGCGCACTTGCTTCCGCTCCCAGGCTCAGCTGCTCTCGTTCAAGCTATCAATGGTTCGAGAAGTTCAGCGGTAACGGATTCATTAGTCTGTCACAGCGACGTGGCATTCAATGTGTCACAGCGCGAGAAATGTCAAGGAGGTACGGACGAATCGGATTTGAGAAAATCCGCAATGGCGATCTTCGTGATCGCGATGTTGATTCAAGGGGCGGTAACTTCACCTAGGAATCCGCTAGGAGGAGCATACATAGATGACAACAATCCGATCCCTACATCGAGCGGGAAGTATATCGGTAAGTCACTTCAATAATTTGCCTTACAATGATATCGAAGCAACAACACTTTTCTTTCCTCTCGACCATCGACAAATATTTCGACGGAAGTAGAAGTCCATGCACTGCTCCATCTACAGCTACAATGTACGTAGCCAGACAGGCATTAATGTCAACGAACAGACATAGTGGCAGGTGAGGGCAAACTACAAAACTGGGCACACTGGGCGTTGTTGTTGATGGAATAGTCGTGGGCCTATCCATCATGTAAGCGTTCACCAGAGCAATACCATTACGCCCCGCCGCTATCAAACACTTTACCGGGTCATTTTGAGCCTATTTGAATAACACCCGAACAGAGATGGCGACCATATGGTAGAACCGCAAGTTTTCGTCATTTTTTTCCAGAATTCCTGCTTTTCTGCGAAACAGTGAGAAGAAATCTATTTTATTTCACATCAGGTCATTATTCACTAGTTTATCAGACATTTTGTTTTGCGAAGAAAATACATAATTTTTTTTTTACAAAAATCTGACTGAAAATCGTCCCAAAAATAACCTTGGATTGTTTTACATTATCTAGTAGAATGTGACCTAAGTGTGGTAAGTTTCAGCGCCCTAGCTCAAGGAGTGAGAAATGATAAATCCCCTCCCCGCCCCTCCAGGTCTGGACAGGTCCCAAATCACGGTAGATACTTCATGTAGGAGGCTATTGTCAGAGTCTTTGTGCAGCTGAAAAGGCTCAAGTCTAGACATATTGTTGTCCCCAAACTTGGCTATTGTACGCATTGTGGTATACAAACACTTGTCAACCTTAACTGAATCTTTGTTTATTGTCACCACATACTGTTTAATCCCACATGCTGTTAATCTCTTAAATCATGTATCAGATCTTTTATTGACCTTATCTGAATGTATTGCCACAACAACTGTTTATACTGCACATAATTCACACTGATGCCATTTTTACATATATGTTTATTCGTCACTGATTATTTCAACACCTTACCTGTATATATATCATTTGGTTTCTCTGTCAAATTACTCCTGACGATGGTTTGAAGAAATAAACCGAAATATCGAGTCACAATGAACTGCTTGTCATTCTTCGGAGTGCTTACCCTGCTTTATTATGCAAAGCTAGTCAGTGGAAATTCTAATAATAGTACGCATTGTCTCGTGATTCTTACATGGAGTATGAACCCAAATCACCCAGGTCAGATAAGGTAAATATCAGCGAACTGTGGCTTAGAACATTGCTGGACTAGTGACTTTCTACGATACATAATCTTCCGATAGCGGCTTCCTACAGTGGGTTTCTATAACACTGCAGCGTCCTCCCCAGTGACTTCTAGAACACAGATTTCAGCAGACGGATATGTTTTGTTATAAACGTTCTATGATATAACTATACTTTGATATAACCGTTCTATGATATAACTATACTTTGATATAATCGTTCTATGATATAATTATACCTTGATATAACTGTTCTATGATATAACTATACTTTGATACAGCCGTTATATGATATAACGGTACTTTGATATAGCCGTTATATGATCTATCTGTACTTTGATATAACTGTTCCATGATATGAATATACTATGATACAGCCGTTATATGATAACACGATAATTTGAGATAGCTGTTCTGTGGTGTACCTGAAACTTGATATAGCAGTTACGATATAAATATACTTTGATATAGTCGTTCTGTGATATATACTTTGATATAGCCGTTATATGATAATACTTTATTTTGGAATAGTCATTCTATGATGTAATCATGCTTTGATATATCCGTTTACAGATTATTTTTTCTTGCAGGTATATTTACTGCGCTTCTCAGCTCCGGGGTTGCGCTGGCATTCGGAATGGGTGCACTTAGTAGTGCGGTATACCACACTTTGGAAGGTTAGTAGAGTGGTATACTACACTTTGGTCGGTTAGTAGAGCGGTATACAACTCTTTGGAAGGTTAGTAGAGTGAGATACCACACGTTGGACACGTTGGACATGTTGGAAGGTTATTAGAGCAGTATACCACTCTTTGGAAGGTTATTAGAGCAGCATACCACTCTTTGTAAGGTTAGTAGAGTGATATACCACACTTTAAAGGGTTTATAGAGTGGTATAACACTTTGGACGGTTAGTATAGCGGTATACCTCTCTTTGGAATCTTAGTATAGTGATATACTACACTTTGGAAGGTTTGTAGAGGGGTAAACCACAATTTGTGAGGTTAGTAGAGCGATATACCACTCATTGGAAGGTTAGTAGAGAGGTATACCACACTTTGGAAGGTTAGTAGAGCGGTATGCCACCCTTTGGAAGGCGAGTAGAGCGGTATACCATTCTTTGGAAGGCGAGTAGTGCGGTATATCACTCTTTGGAAGGTTTGTAGAGCGGTATACCACACTTTCGACGGTTAGTAGAGCGGTATACTACACTTTGGATAGTTTATAGAGCGGTATACTACAATTTGGAAGGTTAGTAGAGCGGTATGCTACTCTTTGGAAGGTTAGTAGGGCGGTATACCACACTTTGGAAGGTTAGTATAGCGGTTTATTTCTACTCCCAGAAGATCCTAGGAAAGCCATTGGTCGACAGCGGTCACGTGCCGTTTGGATAAAAACACATATCAAACTGCACTGGCTGACCTAGTTGACTGCAGTTTGTAATGTAAACAAACCTGGCAGCTGAAGTGTTCGGTCAGCTACATAACTGGAAATAAAGAATATGTCGGATATCAACTTTGTAAATCTGACCGATAGTATGTGCGGCTGTTCCTGGAATATCTGGAAAAGGTAGTGTACTGTGACTGTGAGCAACAGTTGACGAAAGCCGCCTGACGCTTGACTTCGCTTCAACGATCTCGCCTCGGTATACGATCACATGCGCCGGTACAATGTGAATGATGTGGAAGTTTACCCCTGATATTCGCGTTTATTCTTACCTGACATGTACAATTTTAGGTTACATGAATCAAAATACTGTTAGCAGATAGAAAACATTCTTAGAATACGTTGCTTAATTCAAGATTGACCCTTTTCAGTCGTTTTTTGTTCGAAAACTGTGCCATCTTTTTCGCCGACTCGATCCCAGCCGAAGAATTGGCGATCAGACTCTTGTGCTGTACAGACTTTTGACTTATCATTTCGAGCAGAAGTCATGATTTCTTGTCATATTTCTATGAAATATGACCAAATCTACAATGCTGATTCCGAACATTTCAAAATATTTGACGCGTCTCCAGTCGGTTTCGTTATCACTTTTGTCGTATTTGATTAGCAAGTTTTAGACCCACTTTACCTGGCAACTTTCCCGAGTTGAAAAGGCTGCTCGTAGAAATAAATTCGTTATCCTGTCTCTGCTCCTTTGATACTGAATTTTAACCTGTTTCCTGGCGAATGCCACACTCCCGCTTCGCGGTCGTGTGGCGTTTTCGCCAAGAAACAGGATAAAATTCAGTATCAAACGAGCAGAGACAGGATATCTTATAATACCGCACTTTGAAAGGTTAGTAGAGCGGTATACCACACTTTCGAGATTAGTGCTGTGGAATACCACACCTTGGGAGGTTAGTAGAGCGGAATACCACACTTTGGAAGGCTAGTAGAGCAGTATACCACACTTTGTAAGATTAGTAGAGCGGTATATCACTCCTTGGAAGTTTAGTAGAGTGATATACCAGAATTTGGAACGCTAGTAGTGCGATATACCACAGTTTGGTTGGTTGGTAGTGTAATATACCACACTTTGGAGAATTAGTAATGCCGTATACCACACTTTGGAAGGTTTGTACTGTGACATATCGCACTTTGGAAGGTTATTAGAGTACAATACCACAAACAATGTGAAAGGTAAGTAGTGCGACATCGTAGGAACGAAGGGGTCGTAACTTTATCTAAAAATTGAGTCTGAACCGACTTTCTGGAATCTATCTCGACACATGAATTTTGTGTGAGAGATTCCTTTCAGGATCTTTACTACCAAAGAGTATATTGGACTTGTGTATGTGCATTCCATTTAGAATACATAATTTCCTTGTTTTATCATTGTGGCAATTTTCTGTGAATATTTGTTCAGAGAAGAGCTGCTCGCTGAGGTCTTACAAAGCTGATGAATTAGTTTGGAAATCATGGCAAACGATGTAACCACCTCCTAGATATCTTTTTATATATGCAATGACAAGTAGCCTATGACTCAACGGCCAAAAGATTGCGACCTGATGCTAGTTTAAGGAACAAGGGAAACGAATATTTTCTGCAGCAGTAAACTTCCTCAAAATTCCCCATTAGCAGTGCAAAATTGGGAACGAAAAGAAATATTCTCTATGTTGGATGTTGTCACTATAATACTTCTTCATTCAATTGCAACTGAGGACCATTTACAGTTCTATTTGAAGAAATATTCTCAGCTTTCAAAGAAATCGCCATTTTGTCTACATGTGCCAAGGTAATACATGCCAACAGTACAGATGGCTGTGTGTCAATTGCAGCCTTTCTTACACAAATCCTGAAGATTGAATTAATCTACTTTGGCCACCAGCCAAAAGACAAAGGGAAAATGAATCCAGCCCCAGAAGTGTTCTCAGTTCTATCGATTTAAGACAATAAGTTTGAGACAATGCAGATGTTTTAGCATACCTGCCAGCTCTATGTCTTTCAAAGGAAACTGCAGCACAGGTGACATTCGAATACCTTGTCCCTTAACTCCTGCTCACCAACGCGGCTCCAAAGTCTGTTCGTGTTTGATGTTTACCCAACCGGGACTGGCCTTCATCCTACCAAACTTTCTAACCTATCTCCGGAACGACAACAAATTCAGAGCTGACACTCCTTGATTTTGTATTTCATCATGTCGGGGTCATTTTGAGCCTATTTGCATAATCCCCCGAGTAAACGATCATGCAAAAATTTAAAATGGCGGCAATGTGAGACACCATAATAAATGTTGTATTCGTCATATTTCTTCAAATTCCTGGGGGGTTTTTCTTCGTGGAAAAGTATATAAAAACTATTTTATTTCACATTAAATTGTTATTTATTGGTTTATCATGCAGTTTTTGCGAAGAAAGCACAAATAAAAAAATCGAAAAATCTGACCCCAAATCGCCCAAAAGATGAATGTTTGAAAATGACGTTACTGTGACGTCATCAAAGTGACCATCTTGGATTTGTTTTAAATTTTTCTGGTTGAGCTGGAACCAGGGCAAAAGTGTGGTAAGTTTCTGCTCTCTAGCTTAAGGCATAGTGCCCCCTTAGACCTGGGCATATCCCGAATGGCCCAGGCCAGATAGTGTTAATGTAGGGAGGACACACTGGATGCTTGGCTGACGAAGATATGATCTAAACATTTCTGATTAAATTTCAGATACCGAACTGACCCCAAGAGATCCACGCTGGATAGGGGCGTGGTGGCTTGGTTTCCTTGTAATAGGCCTGCTGTCCATTATGGCATCAGCACCATTATTTTGCTTCCCCAAACGCCTACCGGCCGATGAACAAAAACCCGAACAGGATGTTAAACAAATTAATGCACAGAATGAGCAATCGGGAGAGAAGATGAGAAAATCTAAGGCAAAGACATGTCTGCAGAATATCAAAGGTGTGTATCGCCAGTAGGACCAATCTTTCACTTATTATTTGACCACAGTATGGTATTTACCGGAGATTCTATGGCGTTTGATATTATCTCTGAAAGGCTCTTCCAGCAAAACTGGTGAATGATACAAAATTGTTTGACCAGTTGGTGGATTAGCGATATAAAGAGCAACGAAACGGTGTCCTCGAAGCTATGACTGTGGAACCCATTGATGTCTGTGTTATTATATCCAAGATCTATAAGAATAATTAAAGGCAAACCAAGACATATGGTGGGAAAACACACCGGCGTACTAACAAGTCATATAACCCCAGAGGCAAATATACTGACTACCGTATACCTGAAAATGCATCTCAATAAACAAAACGGGTTCATGTGATGATTTGTATCCCAGCCACGTGGTAGTTGTTCACCTCGAATGATCACACGATCCCCAGCATAGGCTTGAGCGGTATTACTTACAAAATATTTAAGAGCGATGATGTAATAGCCCTATCAAGTCATCCTGGAAAAGTAATGAAATATGTTATAGATGGGTAGAAAAAACAGCCCGAACGTGAGACATATTAGTAGAATGCAAGTTTCTATTAAAAACACATGTCTGTGAGGCCCCACACCGACCAATTACTCATAATCCAAAGACCTTTCCCATATTTCATACAACAGCATTAGCACCAAATTCTAAAAGACAATACTAGTATACATAAAAATAGGCTAGTTTCCTAGTTTTCTAGCCTATGAGAAGAGAGAAGCGATCAACAGTTTTCAATGATGCCGGAAAGACATCATGGAGTTCCAAAAATATCAAATCCGTATCGCTGATCAGTATTCTTAATCCATATGATAATCGTTGTAAAGTGCTCACGTAGAGAATGATGTATCCCAGTCACTCTTTGAATGTGACTGTTCCTAAGAGCAACATGAGAATCTTGATTTACATGGGTTCATACGACCCCTATAATCCCGGGTTAAGTGAAATTAGAGGCAAGCTACGAAAAGTAACGCCTTGGATCTTGCACGCCACGCTTGTATTTTGCTATCAGCATGCGATATGTATTGCCAAATTTGAGAAACTTTGAGTGGAGGCGCCTGTTTTATAAGTTTCTGCAATAATGTTTTGTGACGTTGATTAAAATCGTCACATTTAACACAGGATCTAGCAAATGCTACTAGGCGAGATATGTATACGCCATATGCAGTTCCCTCTGGAATATTAGTCCAGAAAAGGATACATGTAGTTTACGATGTCGAAATTGTAATCATCTCCTCTGTCATAACTAGACGAGAGAGAAGGCCCGCTTCATTTTTATAGAGATAAAGGTCTAAATATGATGTGCCGGTAGGGTTATCTGTAGTTTCCTTTAAATCCAGTGAAGGCGGATATATATCCTTCACTTCGTCATTTATTTAGCGATTATCCAGAGCGAGAAGATCGTCTATATAGCGTTTGATGAATGAGAAGGATAGAGCTTGAATTGATCGGTTTTTAAAAGCGCCTGTATATAGTCATTTTCATAAGAGAACAGATATAGATCAGCCAACAGGGGTACACAATTAGTACCCATTACTGACATTGTTCCCTACCCATTCACGGAAAGTAATATCCTACAAATAGTACAATTCATCAAGGACACCTTGAGATCGTTGTCAGTAATATATGCTTTATTTATACTTGAAGATCTACTGATCGGGCTATGGCGTGTATTGAGGAACCCAATCGTCACGGCGACCTTTCTTACGTACACTCTTCAAACCTTCGCCATATTCGGGACGGTAACATTCGTGCCAAAGTATATCGAGACGCAGTTTTATGTACCGGCATACAAGACAAATATTATGCTTGGTAAGTACTTGGCCATTAGAAGTTATTCATACAATTCTAATACAGTTTGATTAAACTAAGACCCAACTGTCGCTTCGCTTTAGTGGGTCTGAAGTAAAGCTTATGCGCTGGATGCCCATCAATAGTTAGCCTGCTTCGTCCTTGAAGAACCGTATATTGTCGCCGTTATTGTAAACAGACAGACATTGATTTGATAACGTCCAGGAGAAATCTACATTAAACGGTTAAGAAATTCAGCAACATCCGTGAGTCTAAAGTCCCGCCTACACCAAAGAAACGTGAATTTCGCCCCTACACCGAGACCGTCAAAAACAAAACATTTTAAAATAAAGTATTGTGAGCTGGGCTTGAAACTTGATCGATTCAGTCGATTTGACTTGTATCACATCTTAATTTTAAGGGCAGCGGAAACAGATCAGATGAGGTTCTTTTGAGACCTAATAGATCAGTCACATTTAGGTCTAGTTTCAATCAGACTGAATCAGAGAGTGAGAACAATGCACTCGGTATGCTGACTAGGAGTCCATTCCTGCTAGTTAATCTTCACCATTGTGGCTATATATTGTCTGGAAGCAATTTTTCGAGCGTCTTTTTGCGCAGGTAAATACTGCTACATCCGACGTTTCTGAGTCCGTGAAATCTCACCCCTTCGTACGTATCTCGACGGTCATTTGTTTTTAATTTTCTCGTGAAGATCGGCGTCTGGAATTTTATCTCCCATGACATCTTTCCACGAGCAAATGGACCAATGACAGTCATCATAAATGGATGCTCTTGTTCAAGCCAGGGTGTGCGGGCGAAAATTGCCCCCTCCCCTAGGCCAGGTAGGTTTAACATGTTTAAAACGAGCAAAGGATGAGGAACAGACATTGGGGGAGGGGGTGGGCGTTCTTCACAATGGGCACATATATTAGCTTTCGATCTGGTTTAAATGTACAGTCATGCAGGGTGTCAACTCTGAGCTATTAAAGGGGATTAAGTCCACCTGTCATATTCATAACAACCAGAGACATTCAGAATTACTTTAAACATTCTTTTATTGATATCTCATTCAGCCCGATAAAGCAAAATGACTGCCATGGATACCACTTCTCTCAATTTCAAAGTAAATCCGAAACGAAGAGTAATCAACAGTTAACAATTGAGGCCCTCCCTCCTTCCTTAACGTATTGCGGTCATTTTTATGATATTTGGAATGTCGGTCGAGCAAGGGGACTATGGACGTTGTATTTTCAATATTCATTTTTGTACAAGTAACTCCGGAACGAATAATAACCAAATGCTGAAAGTTTTTGACTTCATTTCGTATCATAGTTGGATCATCTAGATTGTTCAGAGGATCAAGACAGCCAGGCCAAGTTATCTGAAAGTTACATTTTCGATGTTTTTCGTGCGTTTTTGTCAAATGTTTGAGCATAAAACGGCATGGAATTAATTTCATTTGTTTAATATTCGGTATTATTAGTGATCAGTTTTGTGAAAGAAAACCAGCAGAATATAAGAAAATATGCCGCAAAATCTGCTAAAAACATTATATTATCTTCTGAAATGAAAACATTACTGTGACGTCACGAGGGCAGCCAATATAAATATAACAACTTTTCCTAGTAGCACTTCATTGAAAGTGGGGTATTTATCAGCTCTCTAAAATATTCAGAGGAGAATGGATTGAATATCTCAACGTGCATTCCAGCTGCAAGCATTTTACCAAAAACGGGGTTACATGTACATTTGATCTGGATACGAAGATGGAATGTTTAATCCTATTTCTCCCGGGCGATTTGGGAACTGCCCGGGGCTGGACGGTACTGAAGTTTTTTATGGAGAGATTTACAAATGTAATTCAAGTGTTATATATTACCAGTGTCACAGAGTAATAATAATGGTGGTCATTCAGTTTGTTATACACGCTACCCAAACGAGTTAACCAGTGATTTTTTCAAACACCAAATTCTTCCTGGTGAGTACATTTTGGCCTACACCAGTCAGGACACAACATAAGTTTTCCTGTAATGTGTCTTGTGTGGGACCAATTGTATCTTCAGGCTCCGAGTTTGATAAAAAACGAGACAAAAAAAAAACACTCTCAAATACCAACCCTTGCATGTTGAACACAGCTTGCGGTCAATGTACCAAGTGACAATTAGGCTTTCTATTTTGCAACTTGAAATTAGAGAGATGGAAGGCTCGAATCTAGAGCAGGCCACCCGTGCCACAATTCTGCTCTTCGCTGACATACTATACATGTATAACACTGGATTACAAATATTGCAGCTGATGATGTTTTTCCTTGTTGATCACTCTTAATTTACAGCTGTTGGGCAGCGCACATGACGTGGCCGGCAGTCCCCAATCTCTTCAGATAGAGTTACGATATTACTGGTAGGAATATGGCTATGCAAGTCAACGTGACTTAACTTTAACTGTAAATTATATCAGGGTCAAAAATCGAGTCGCCAAACGCAGCTCTTCTATGAGATTTCCAGTATCACTACTGTTATCACACAAATATTGATGGGGGCAGCTATCGTCGAAGTATTTGCAATAACTGAAGCATGCTAGATTTTAACTGATTTGGTGCCTGAACAAATGTTTTTTTGACCTGTAGTGGGAATGAAAATAGTAAAGGAAAAATCGCATTAAAGTGGTGTTCGATTAGCGCCTCTATGGTATAGGCTTATATACAGGTCATCGCTCAGATTTGCAGCATATATTTGAAGAGCATGTTTGATGCTTGAAATTGTAGTTTAAGGGCTGCTTCAAGTCAATGCTTTATTTAAATTTCAAAGTACAATCCTTAGTTCGGCTGAGATTTCTACTGGATGACACGTCAGTAGTATAGAAAGGACCACTGGCCATCTACATCAAATTTTGCATATCGTGGAGTGACGTGGCGACATCACAGAGGTAAAGGCCGCTATAGTTCCGGTAAAGGTCATTGAGTTACGTGACCGGAAGTGATCCCTGGGGATGTATTCCTCCGCGGTGAGGCGTTCATGTCTGTCGGTGATGCGGTCATTTCCGAGGAGAAGCCTCCGAGGACAGAAAATAGGCCCATGTCAACGATACTTCAAATACGCATGTGGTCGCCTGAAACTCCGGGAATGGGTGGTTGATTGGTTATTCAAGGTTGGACAATATTGAAACGTGAGACGGTGGTTAGTCAATCCGACCTCTCCGGGAATCGCAGAAGAGCAGGATATACGGCACTGGTGACCCGTGACGCGATGGGGGGAGGGGGGTCGATCCGTATAGCCACGAAAAATCGTAGCCGCCTGAATACATTGGGAGTTAGACTGAAAATACGCAGTATTGCTGTGCAGGCTGAACTGTTCTACTCCGCAATTCGGGTGATCTATAAATAGAATTGACGTCATGATCTATAAATAGAACAGGGTTTTTCCACGGGGATTCCCCGTGTCTCGATGTAGAGCGATGACGTCATCGAGGACCAGCAAATCTCAACATGTTGCCTTCCTTGGTATGAATGCATCGATTCTCGACACGTTAGGATTATATAATATAGCATGGTACAATCGCTCGCAAAAGGTAAAAAACATTCGTGCAGGTCCGTTTTTGTCATATCGGTATAAGAAAAATGGCGTCCGCTTGGAAAATTCCCCGATACCGTGGATGAGGTGAAAATTAAGATCGTAGCACGATCTATACAGTCTGGACGCAAATACAACAACTCTGACGGGGCAACAACTCTGTTGGCGGCTGCCGAAATATCTTCTCAGATTCGAATATTTATGAATAGGCCCGAATTTGCCCTTGAGTTATTTCAATGTTAAAATGTCCTGACATGTCTGGTGACGTCACGTCCCTATCAGATGTCACGTCCCTTCATTATTAGGCCTTCAGTTACTTCAATCTCCGGGGAATGCCTGTTTTAGGTAGGAGTATTGGGGTGATCATTGTTTTTCTTGTGGATATCCATGTGAAGTGCTCCTCTAGGCCTATCATGTCATGGGTGACTGCATTTAAAACTAGGATTTAGTTTGAAAATATGAAAGCCGGAAACACGGACTTTACCCCTAAACTATGGAAAAATCCCTATTAAATGAGTCTAGGTACGGTAATAGCGGTCCCCCAGAGGATCGTGGCTTGCCGCGAGAGGATCAGCGGGTGTATGTAAAGTTTCTCCAGAGAAAAATATAGAAAAGCGGAACACGGACTTTACACCTAAACCATGGGGAATCATCAAGGGAAGTGTGTATGGAGCCATCTACAGGGGCTTATGTAAAATTATGATTTGTCCCGCAAATATAAAAAGCGGAACACGGACTTACTACCCTCACGTGCGGAGGAGGAGGAGGAGCCTATCGCCTTAACGCCTATCTTAACGCCTTAACGGCTATCTTAACGCCTTAATGCATTGTCATAACGCCCCAGCATAACACCTTGGAGCCATGATGCAGACAGTTGAGAGAAACAAAGATCAACACGTTCCCAGGTTTTCATATAGTTTATCGTCCCCTCCATCAAATCATACCCATGCTGGAGGAGCCGCGTTGGGTATATTTATTAGTCAAGTATGCTCTTGTCCAATGAAAAGCCGCCATTTGGGACTGTATCTGTCATATTCGTTCTTACCCTTTAGATGTATTCTCGGCTGCTCTTGTCCAGTCAGAAGCCGACATTTCAGAAAATTCAATCTTCGAACTTGTTCGCTCTTATCCGTTTGTCCTAAGTGTCTTCAGGCAGTCCAGGATACTGGAGCTCCGAGCTCTTACCTCCCTCATTTGTAGGTAGGGAAAGGATACACCAGGGTGCGGGGGTACCACTGGGCGCGTGCGCAAGCGCGCGATGACGTCACTTCCGGCGATGTCCATTGATGACATCACTTTCATCAAGGATCAGGGGCTAATGGTCTAAACATGTGCGTGTGATTGGACTGTTGACAATGCGTTAAGGCGTTACGATTTGGCACTAAGGCGTTAAAATAAGGCATTACGATGGGGCGTTGGGGCGTTGACACGGACGGTAAGGCGTAAAGATAGGACATTATGGTGCCAGCGTGGGCGTGATGTGATAAACTATATAATAAACTATATCAAAACTTATGAACGTGTTGATCTTTCTTTCTCTCAACTGTCTGCATCATGGTGTCAAGACGTTATGCTAGGGCGTTAAGATAAAATGTTAACCCTATCTGTCCTGGGCTTTTTAGGACCTATCCTGGCCTGGGGGGGATGACGTCATTCTCAAAAACGACATTTTTGGTCGATTTTTCGGTCGGATTTTCCGATTTTTTAGCCCGATCAAATCGCTTTTCGTCCGTGGTCCGTCGTCCGTCAGTCCGTCGGGGCGTCAGTCCGTCCGTAAACAATTCTTGTTATCGTGATTTCTCAGGAACTACTTTATGGATCTTTCTCAAATTTGGTACACAGGTTCCCCTTGGGATCTAGTTGTGCAAGATGCCTTTTCTGGTCCGATTCGAAAATCCAATATGGCCACCAGGCAGCCATCTCGGATTTCCCCTTGAAACTTTATCGCGATTTCTCAGGAACTACTGCATGGATCTTTCTCAAATTTGGTACACAGGTTCTCCTTGGGGTCTAGTTGTGCAAGATACCTTTTCTGGTTCGATTCGAAAATCCAATATGGCCACCAGGCAGCCATGTTGGATTTCTCCATGATACATTGTTATCGTCATTTCTCAGGGAGTACTGCATGGATCTTTCTCAAATTTGGTACACAGGTTCCCCTTGGGGTCTAGTTGTGCAAGATACCTTTTCTGATCCGATTCGAAAATCCAATATGGCCACCAGGCAGCCATCTTTGATTTCCCCATGAAACCTTGTTATCGCGATTTCTCAGGAACTACTCCGTGGATCTTTCTCCGATTAGCAGCACAGGTTCCCCTTGGGGTCTAGTTGTGCAAGATACCTTTTCTGGTCCGATTCGAAAATCCAATATGGCCACCAGGCAGCCATCTTGGATTTCCCCATGAAACCTTGTTATCGCGATTTCTCAGGAACTACTCCATGGATCTTTCTCAAATTTGGTACACAGGTTCCCCTTGGGGTCTAGTTGTGCAAGATACCTTTTCTGGTTCGATTCGAAAATCCAATATGGCCACCAGGCAGCCATCTTGGATTTCCTCCATGAAACCTTGTTATCGCGATTTCTCAGGAACTACTGCATGGATCTTTCTCAAATTTGGTACACAGGTTCCCCTTGGGGTCTAGTTGTGCAAGATATCTTTTCTGGTCCGATTCGAAAATCCAATATGGCCACCAGGCAGCCATCTTTGATTTCCGCATGAAACCTTGTTATCGCGATTTCTCAGGAACTGCTCCGTGGATCTTTCTCAAATTAGGTGCACAGGTTCCCCTTGGGGTCTAGTTGTGCAAGATACCTTTTCTGGTTCGATTTGAAAATCCAGTATGGCCACCAGGCAGCCATCTTGGATTTCTCCATGAAACATTGATCGTCATTTCTCAGAAAGTACTGCATGGATCTTTCTCAAATTTGATACACAGGTTCCCCTTGGGGTCTAGTTGTGCAAGATACCTTTTCTGGTCCGATTCAAAAATCCAATATGGCCACCAGGCAGCCATCTTGGATTTCCCCTTGAAACCTTGTTATAGCGATTTCTGAGGAACTACTGCATGGATCTTTCTCAAATTTGGTACACAGGTTCCCCTTGGGGTCTACTTGTGCAAGATACCTTTCCTGGTTCGATTCGAAAATTCAATATGGCAACCAGGCAGCCATCTTGGATTTCTCCATGAAACATTGCCATTTCTCAGGAAGTACTGCATGGATCTTTCTCAAATTTGGTACACAGGTTCTCCTTGTCGTCTAGTTGTGCAAGATACCTTTTCTGGTCCGATTCGAAAATTCAATATGGCCAACAGGCGGCCATCTTGGATTTTCCCATGCAACATTGTTATCGTCATTTCTCAGGAACTACCGCATGTATCTTTGTTAAATTTGGTACACAGGTTCCCCTTATGGTCTAGTTGTGCAAGATACCTTTTTCGGTCCGAATCGAAAATCCAATATGACCACAAGGCAGCCATCTTGAATTTCCCCTTGAAACATTGTTATCATGAATTCTCAGGAAATATTTCATGGATCTTCCTGAAATTTGGTACACATGTCCCCCGTGGGGCCTAGTAGTGCAAGATACCTTTTTTGGTCCGATTCGAAAATCCAAGTTACGCTTCAAATTAATACGGTATTCTCGAGTTGTGACGTTGCATCACAAGAGTCGCGGATCAAACGGTGGGGCTTATTCTATATATTGACTATAGAGAATATCCATACCTTCATCTTCCATATCAAGGAGTTCAAATAATTCGGAATTAAAATGTGTTTTTTTTCAATTTTAAATCAGTTTTCTTTAGTCCATGCAGTATCAAGTGAACTGTTCCACCATTTCTTCTACCAGCGGGTCGGCTACATGAAGGGACGTCACTGTTGCGACTCAACGTCACAACTCGACAAATGTAGACTACTGCATGTTTCGATCCAAGGGAGATAATCAGGATTCAGGCACTTTTGAAGTTTCAACATAACTGCGCGGACCGGATCCCTTCAGTATTAAGTATTGTACCAGCTTACTATTTTCGAGCATGGTATCTTAAAAGAGATATCTCAAACTAGCCCAGTAAACAGAACAGAATTAGCATTCGTTCCTAATTATAAAATTTTAAGTATGTTTCATAGCTCATGCCAAAGTGTCAAAGAGATTGGTCTTGGCTTCCAGTACCCAATGATGACACGTGCAAAACAATAAATACAAAAAATACTACAAAACGAAGGCGAAGTATCCTGCGTGCATGTACATTCACTTTCAGACTAACTTTGCTCATTTCTCTTGTATTATAACAACCGACATAAGTACAGTTTCTAGAAATCTTGAAACTCCTGAAACTTAGATTATATCTTGGTGTTTTACAGTGTCCCTTTTTCGATCTTTTTCGCTCAGATTCCAAATTCTGTAAACAAAATTACAAATCAATCGTTTTTTCTTAGTAACAATGGACAAAAAGATCCTCTAGTCATTAGCTTACAATTATCGGACAATGGTGGGCGCCAAGATCCTTCAGGATCTCTCGTTTGTTTATGCAATTTCTCCGCAAAAACGTCATGATAAATTAGTAAATATTAATGTGATGTGAAATAAAATAGTTTTTTTCCCACTTTTCATTGCGGAAAAGCATAAATTTTGAAGAAATATGACACAAACGTCACTTTTCTGGTACTACACGTGGCCGCCATCTTGAATTACCCATGATCCGCTGCTCGGGGGGTTATGCAAATAGGCTCAATATGACCCCAATATGATGAACTAAAAAGTCAAGGAGTTTCAGCTCTCCATTGTTTATGTTTCCGGAGATAGCGCAGAAAGTTTGGTAGGGATGAGGAGGAGGGGGGCATTTCGGCCCCCCCCCCCTCAAGGCCAGGTAGGGTTAAGGCGTTAAGATAGGCGTTAAAGCGTTGCATGGGATTCCCCTTCTCTCGCTGCAAGTATTGCTATGCATATAACGTTGTGCCTGGGGCATAGTCAGCACCTCCGAAACTCCCCTTTCTCTATTCCTCCTCATTGCGCATGCGAACGCGTATCACCAACATTCAGGCTCTAACCGATAAGGGATTCAATAGCATACCACTCATGTTTGCATACAGTCTGAGGCTAATGGTTTACACACGACCTCATTCACTTACTCACTCACCCAACTCAATTCCGCCTCTTCCTTACCCTCCTCTTCCTCCTCCTCCTCCTCCTCCTCCTCTCGCACGTGGGGGTAAAAAGTCCGTGTTCCGCTTTTTATATTTGCGGGACAAATCCTTATTTTACATACACCCATGTTGATGGCTCAATATACACTTCCCTGGATGATTCCCCATGGTTTAAGTGTAAAGTCCGTGTTCCGCTTTTTTATATGAAACCTTTACATACACCCAGTAACCAACTCGCGGCAAGCCATTACCCGCTGTGGGACCATTATTACCGTACCTAGACACATTTAATACAGATTTTTCATAGTTTAGGGGTAAAGTCCGTGTTTCTGAATTTTATATTTTCAAGTCAAATCTTAGTTTTAAATGCACCCACCCATGACTCGATCGGCCCGGAGGAGCACTTCACATGGATATCCACATGAAAGGAAAAAAAGATGACCACCCCAATACTTCTACCTCGAACATGCATTCCCCGGATAGTCGCAATGAAGTAACTGAAAGCCTAATAATCAAGGGACGTGATCTTTGACCCGGACGTGACGTCAACAATGAAATATCTCAAAGGCAAATTCGGGCCTATTCATAAATATTCGAATAGAGATATTGCGGCAGCCGCCAACAGAGTTATTGGTCCCGTCAGAGTTGTCGTCCTTGTGTCCAGAATGTATAGATGGCGCTACGATCTTAAATTCGGCCTCATCCCGGGTATGGGGAATTTTCCCAAGCGGACGACATTTTTTCTTATACCGATATTACAAAAACTGACCTGCACGGATGTTTTTATCGGATGCTATAGTATATAATACTAACATGTCGGCAATCAATGCATTCACACCACGGAAGACAACATGTTCAGATTTACTGGTCCCGATGACGTCATCGCTCTACATCGGGACAAGGGGAATCCCCGTGGAAACACCCTGTTCTATTTACAGATCATGACGTCGGGCATTACAAGTTAGTTTCTCTGGGTATTCTTGCATTTACCAGGGTTATCCCATGTTGAGGCGTTTACTCCATCAGACGTCCTAGATGGTCATTTATTAATATCAGATGGGTTATTTCTTTGAGCTGATCTGTCATCACAGCTTCGGGCTAGCGTATCTAATTCCGCTTACGCCGGTGCTAGGGGTCGTGTGGATACTTCTAGTCTCCACATGAACAGCTGCAATAAAAGCGCGGCTGATATACTAAGGCTACGTCCGAGAATCTACCGTATTCTCGGGTCTGAATGTCAGGTGCCGATGAAATCTTGCTTGTAGGGTCATACGGTTGCTTTTTAGTCGCCAGACTTCGTCAATTCTTCCCACCACTTGCATATGGCTCCAATCTATTTATAAATCACCCGAATTGAGGAGTAGAACAGTACAACCTTCACGGTAATACTACGTACTGTAAGTCTAATTCCTAACGTATTCATGATCAGGCGGCCACGGTTTTTTTCCGTAGCTATTCGGATCGACCACCCCATCGTGTATTCAGCCATCATGTCACGAGTCACCAGCGCCGTATATCCGGCTCCTGCGCGATTCCCAGAGAGGTCGGATTGACTAGCCACCGGCTCATGTTTTATTGTTGTCCGACCTGAAATAACCAATCAACCACCCATTCCCGGAGATTCAGGCGACCGCCCGCGTATTTGAAGTCCCGTTGACGTGGGACTATTTTCTGTCCGCGGAATCGCCAGACATGACCGCTTCCCCGTGGATGAATACTGCGGCGGAATACATCCCCAGGGATCACGTCCGGTCACGTTACTGGATGTGACCTTTTGTCGAACTATAACAGCCTTTACCCCTGTGACGTCATCGCCATGTCACGCCACGAAATGTAAATCAATGCATATCCAGCGGTCCTTTCTATACTACTCACGTCACTCAAATATTAAACTCTCTGACGCAAATGGGGTGAGTGAGTGAATATAATTTGACGGCGCTTTCAACAATATTTCAGCTATATCGCGACGAACCAACTAAGCACCACCCAGCCAAGTTGCGTTCCTGCTACTTCAAGAAGAAATCTTTGAAGCAGCATGAAACCAGACACCCTCCAGTGATGAGGACAGCACACAAGACACAGACAGGAGGCTTACGTTATACAATAAAGACAAGTGACATTACAGTGCTAGACATCACATTATCAAGTTATTGTTGCTTCTCATCAACATGCATTGAATCAGTCGGGGTTAGAACAGGTACACCTAGCACGGTAACGAGTCATGCAAGTTGTTGATTCTCAATACATTGATATATACACGATTTGCATTTCGGTTCTCAATAAATTGCAATTGAATTTCAATACATTAAAAATCGGGACTTATGATTGGTTGATTTTCAATGTATTGAAATTACAATTTCAATACATTGCTAAATGTTCAATGCAATGAATCGTAGCAGTGAAGGCATATCATACGAATCTTCTCCCGTGTTCAAGCAAAAATGCATCAAATTACGCGGAAGTAAACACCGAAAACTATGCATAAAGTTCATCGTCGTCTAAATTCACAACTTTGAAACAGTCTCTCCGCTAATGCGGTGTTGAGAGAAAAGATACCAAGTACAGCTGGCTGTTGTCTTTCCTGTCATGCACATCTGCTATGCATAAATACCCTGGATTAGAAAGATTTCTACAAGAATAAAATTATTTCCTCAATTTGTATTACCAAAGTAGTGTATATTTGATTTTACTGCATCAAGATGGTCGCCAGATTAATCAAATCGGGGCCGACGTTGCACCGTCGGTACGCCGTCATTGTGCCGCCTAGGAGCTTATTTGTCTGTCGTTTTATCCCCTACCGGACCCTTGCCGTCGTAGGATATACAATTGCTGTGTGTCGGTCACGTTCACTTGACCTTTTTTAACACGATAACTTGAAAACTGTCGAATCAATTCACTCCACATTTTAACTGAACATAGAATTGGGGGATTAACTCTCATTTTGAGGTCACTTTGTCAAGTGTCAAAGTCACTTGGGATAGAACATCTTCAAGAAAAGAGGAAAATCTGCAATTGGTACGGAACATTGGGTATATAGGTCCAAAGAAGAACCTTATTTTATGTTTAGATGAATATAGGCCAAAGATCAGGTTCACTCAAGCCAGAGAACCTGTCAAAAATCTAAAAAAAAAATTAATCTTGGTCCACGTCCAGATTTGATTCAAACTTGGTGCAAAGAATAAGCCTAGTTAAAAGTTCAGATAAAATTCAAGGTCACCTAGCGGTGCGCACCACAGTTTCGTAGGAATGGCCCCTCTCTGATTTTATAATACAGAAGAACGACCGTTTTTTATCATGCTTCCTACGTTTATAATTGCTGATATCTAGAGTACCATCCTGTTGGGTATTGTCAGTTTACCAAACTGACCTATGCAAATTGATGGTTGGTTCGCCTGCAGCCTGGCCGGGTCAGTGAGTCCCGGTAAGGTTGAATGACCTCAGATATGCTCCTTTGGCGAGCGTGAAAATCATAACTCATTTACGGCAAGAAAATGTCACAAAAATCTGGTACCGTTAGGTCCAATGTTCCTGGTTTATCACCATTTTAAACTGACCGCTCTACATGGAAGACGAGACAGTGTATTTCAAAGAAATCGCTTTTTCAGATTTCTCTTTATCTTTTTTCTACATTTTGAGGGATTTCTGTAAAACTGAAGCAAGATTAGAGGGGATTGTTCGGGTTTCATTTTTTCCAGATAATTATTTTCTACCTTGGAGTAATGGTACAAACATTCTCTTTAAGATGGCATATGGATAAAACAGGTTTGCGGTAAAGATTAGCTGACTATATCGGTGACCGACCGTGGACCCCATTGTTTATTTCCGTCTGAACTTGATAACCGTAGAGTGTACCCTAGCCTAGGCGAGAAAATTTGAAAAAGGGGAAAATTGTGTTGGTACTGTCATAACTTCAGTTGAGGGATGTGTATTGTGCGCAAATTTGAATCATACTTCACATTGCAAGTAAACGGGAAATAGCTGTCGGACTATTGATTATAGTCACTAGGTCAAAGGTCACACGCCTGTTTAATTAATTGTGAGTTATGTCTGCTCATCACATTGGTTACAAAGTTGTCTTCCCTAGACTGAGGATCTGTATGACTGGATTTGTCTCTCCTATTTCTGTAGTTGAGCTGTTGTCTATCATGTCTATATTGAAGTAATTCTTTTAATAATCTAAGCATTTCCTCTGGGGGCGGGGCGGGGGGGGGGGGTGAGCGGGGGGTATCAGCATGTCCGCGAACTGTTCTGCTGAACAGAGGGGAAAAACTTTATGACATTTAAGTACATCATATTGCGTTTTTTTTTTGTTTTTTTTTTTTGTTTTTTTTTAATAACACAACAAATCATACCTGAATCTAGCATGGCAGCCACGGCGGTTCAGTCGAATGTAAATCACATTATTTCCAATACTGTGTCATTTTCCATGAAATGAAACGATTAAATACCTGTATTTTCTCGTCTGACGTGTTTCGTCTATCTGGCAGGAAATATGTGAGATCGCGGCTATTGTTTTAATCCATTTGCGCTGACCAATTAATGGCATAATCACGGTCGTCTGTGCAGCTGATACACGGGTGATCTCCAGATCGTAGGGCCTATACGGTGATAGAATCTGACTAGAAACAACGCAACCACCTTAACCCTACCATGCCTGCATGGTGAAGGTGGGGTGGGGGGCAAAATACCCCCACCCCCTACCAAACTTTCTGCGCTATCTCCGGAACGACGAAAACTGGAGAGCTGAAACTCCGTCATTTTGAGCCTATTTGCATAACCCCCGTCTTCTAAAATGGATAGGGTAGATAATTACTCTACGCGGGGAGCCTGCATGATTAAGGTAACATTTTGTCCTACAGCTCCGATTCACCACCTCCACGCACCTCCAAAATTGAGACTAAATAACCTATATCCGAATGTGCGCAAGTCAGTTCGGCTTTCAAATGATACCAATAAAGACTTGTCCCTAAATTATATGTTGAAAAAGTGATCTGGCTCATAGACTATATATGTGATTTAACGTGTATTTTGTGGCAGCAGTTATTGTGCTTACAGAAATAACGGAATGGTTACCTGAGCGTTAGGTCACAAACCACTGTGAAACAGCCTTACTTAATAAATTGGCTGCGCACAGCTTGGAAAAACGCCACGAATGACCCACCACGACAGGTAGCCTGACCTTCCGCTCAAATACAACAAATTCAGCATACATTCATCCAACCTGTAACCATCTCGGTCATCTATACGCGGTAAGACTGACCCTAGCTGGGATCGTGTGTATCCATTTTCAGCCTACTTTCGGCAACTGCAAGAGGGAATTTCCAGAAATCAATACCACGTGACTTCGTCAGCCAATCAGCTACGTAACCCCAACGTAACTCGCCATTTTCGAGTCATGTGATGTACTACTTGTTCAAAATTACAGATCCACCACACCTCTTGGATGATACGAAAGTTATTCAAACCTATATATTTTGTAAGCCCAGGCAATATCTGTTTCAGAAGTGGTATGAAAACCTGTAATTTATCAGATTTCTCGAGTCTGTTCCCCGCCGAATGAAGGCCGAACAGAATCCGGTAAAGTACCGGATATCGCTCCGCGATAATGGAGACACACGATTCGCAAGCCATCTTATGGATGGCGAAGTGTACGCAAATGAGATTCATCACCATTTCTCTGAGCTACATGTACGGCTGCCAGAAATTAGGTCATTCCAGCAGACACAATCACAGTAAACATGGTAGGTGGGCAATGAAACTGTCTCCGAGTGTTTCCTAGAAAATTGTTTGGATATTTTTTACTGTTGAATATTATGGAAACATTTTAAAACATATGACAAACCATTCCTCGCCCATTCAGGTATAATGACCAATCACGTCCTGATTTTTGTCTTCGGTCTAACAAAATCAATGGTGTCTGTGACCGCGTGTGTCGAGCGAGAGAGCCTTGGTTTATGGTCAATTGTAGATAACGTAAATTATAGATAACGTAAAAAAAAGCGGTATTTAACCCATACACATGTTGATCTAGTATAACGATGTGTCCGCCTCACAACTGGAATATGTGGTGAAATGAGCTGATCAAGTGCAAATATAGGTATTCCAAACTGGTCTAATTGTGCACCCCTTTTGGCTAATCTATATCTATTGTTTCATGAATACGACTACAAGTAGACGGTTTCAAAAACCGAACATTTCGAAGCCAGTCCCTTCTCATTCACACAACCCTTTATAGACGATCTTCTCGCTGTGAATAATCTTGTTGCAGTACGCTCAGCTATACACAACTTACAATATTGATGGATTTAATAAAATACGATTCATATATCCACTATCCAACTCGCCCTGAGTCAACAGCCACCGTTCAGTCATGTATTTGTGATATTCCATTGCGTTAGTGTTCCCACTAGCGTATTCAAGCCAAAACTAATCACGTGGTTAGCCATAACTGAATACTTTGGCTATTGATATTTTTGGTTTGGAAACAATCGAACTACTCAGGCTTAATGGAAGCAAATTCTGAAAGTATAGCCTGCCTGCGTTGTGTAGATTATATGTTACCGAAAGTAGTAGTATAAGCGTATTTAAAGTCGTATTTTGCCGGTGGAGGTAACTCTTGCATCCGACAGGGGGCGCCACCAGCTCAAGGTTATGGATTTGCATCAGCATTGGCATGTACTGACATGTTCTGGATTGCATCAGCATTGGCTGGGTGCCAAGTTTTGACCACTATAGGTCCGTTAACCTTGTATTCCTCCGCGGTGATGCGGTCATGCCTGGCGGTGATGCGGTCGCCTACGCGGAGAAAAAGTAGTCCCCAGAATTCAAATACGCTGCATGGTCCGATTGGGTCGTATGAGGTATCAATGTGAAGCATTCGTGAAGGGGCATCGGATGAGCTGGGTGCGGGTTTGAAATAGCGTCATTCTGCGCATGCGCGGTGGACCAAGGTTATGGAAATAGACGTTTTGGGATCTAGGGGAACCACTAATGGGCCGATGGAGTCATATGAGGTATCATTGTGAAGCTTATGTGAGGGGGCATCTGATGGGCTGAGTATGAGGTTGAAATAGCGTCATTCTGCGCATGCGCGGGGGACAAAGGTTATGGAAATAGACGTTTTGGGATCGAGGGAAGCCCCTAATGGGCCGATAGAGTCGTATGAGGTATCAGTATGAAGCTTATGTGAGGGGGATCTGACTGGACTAGTGGCGCGGGCGTTGTCACCATTCTGCGCATGCGCAGACAGGGAATTGTGGGAAAAGGGTATGGAAATAGACGTTTGGGGATCTAGGAGAGCCCCTAATGGGCCGATGGAGTCGTATGAGGTATCAATGTGAAGCCTATGTGAGGGGGCATCTGACTGGACTAGTGGCTCGGGCGTTGTCACCATTCTGCGCATGCGCAGACAAGAAATTGTGGGAAAAGTGTATAGTAATAGACGTTTTGGGGTCGAGGTGGGCCACTCGTGGTCCTATGGAGTCAAGTGAGGTATCAATGTAAAGCATATGTGAGGGGGCATCCGCCTGAACTAGTATGACGTGAAACTGACGTCATTCTGCGCATGCGCACTAGAAAAAGGGTATGGAAATAGACGTTTTGGGGTCTAGGTGGACCACTAATGGTCCAATGGGGTTGAGCGAGGTATCAATGTAAAGCAGTCGTGAGGGGGCATCCGCCTGGACTAGTGTGTTGTCCGTGTCCGACATTCTGCGCATGCGCAGACAGGGAATTGTGGGAAAAGGGTATGGAAATAGACGTTTTGGTGTCGAGGTGAGCCCCTAGTGAGCCGATGGAGTCTTATGAGGTATCGTTGTGAAGTATTCGTGAAGGAGCATCCACCTGGACAAGTGTGTCTTTCGTGTTCAACATTCTCCGCATGCGCAGAGAGGGAATTGTGTGAAAAGGGAATGGAAATAGACGGTTTGAGGTTTAGGTTGGCCACTATTGGTCCGTTGGAGTCGACTGAGGTATCAATGTGAAGCGCACGTGAGGGAGCATCCGTCTGGGTGGATGTGGGGTAGGAATATCGTCATTCTGCGCATGCGCAGGCAGGCCGTAGTATGGAAATAGACCTTTTGGGGCCGATATGGACCACTAGTGGTCCAAATGGGTTGTGGGAGGTGTCAAAGTGAAGCTTGTGTGGGATAGAGTCAGAATGGCGTGTTTTTATTGCAAGTCGCGTCAATCTGCGCATGCGCAGTTGGGTGTAGTAAGTAAAGCGGCCATTTTAGGGCAGTGAAGGAATGTATTTGGTGTAGAAATGGACCATCCTTAGTCCGAATGCGTCGTGTGTAGTGGCATCTTGTAGCAACGCTCGCCAACGCCAAGCTCAACGCTTCAACGCCCTGGTGAATTAGCCCAAACGCTCTCATTTTTTCTAGAAACTAATACATCGAAATGCAGTTACGCCCATCAATGCCCGTCGTTACACCCTAGCCT
>JAVTVY010014752.1:0-66342 GCA_036873755.1 Hanleya hanleyi | reverse complement strand
GAAGGAAGGTATTTGGGGTAGAGATGGACCATACTTGGTCCGAATGCGTCGTGGGAGGTGTCATCTTGTAGCAACGCCCGCCAACACCAAGCTCAATGATTCAACGCCCTGGTGAAATAGCTCAGAAGCTCTGATTTTCTAGATATTCCATGGAATTATCACTCATTCTTCGAAATGCAGTGACGTCCGTCGTTACGCCTTAACAGACCGGAGAGAGTACAACAACAACAACAAGGATGAGCCATGAGAGAACAACAACAACAAGAAGTTTTTCATATAGTTTATTCTCCCCAATGTTACATCATACCCACGCTGGGGGAGCCGCGTTGGGTATATTTACCATTCAAGAAGACTCTTGTCCAATCAGAGGCCACCATTTGCATCTGTCATATTCGTTCCTGTCCATTAGATGTATTCTTGTCCAATCAGAAGTCTCCATTTCAGAAAGTTCCATCTTCGGCCATGTTCGCTTTGAACCGTTTATTCTAATCATCATCGGGCAGCCCAGGATACCGTTGAGGCAACATATCCTCAGATAGTTGTTTGTGCATTCTGAGTATCTATCAGTGCATGGGTGAATACATTCACCCGATGGGAAGATTCCGTAATTTGGTCACGAAGAACGTAACATTGGTCACCCTCTCTACGACCCATTTGGTGTTGGGGCGCTGTTCATAGGCCCATTGCAAGACATCCAATTGGTCCACTTGGTCCAGCACGGGCTTTAGCGATGTCCGGTTAATGATGGTAAACGCTTGATCAAATACCCGGATGTTACTGCTCGGGTAAAAGTATCGGACTTGATCTGTCTCCTTATGCTGCAGTACATAACCGAACGCCAGATTTAATTTGAAGGACGTAGCTTGGTCATTGAAGATGGCTTCCACGTAGTTGCGTAGACGGGTAAGGCCAGTCAGCCGGAAATTGTAGATATCTTGAATAGGGCGATGACGGTGGAAACAGTGCCGTATCATGGGCCAATGGCGCCGATAGATGTCACTCACTGGATGGGCGTCCTGTAAGAGATCGCTGGGAACATCCACCGCATCTTCCAGAAAATGTTCGTTGTTGTCAGGCGTATGACTGGGAACAGTAATGCTAGAGACCGGCTGGATATCTAGGCTCTTCTGAACTGTGGGTATAGGCGGGCTCTCCGTGATCGCATCACCAGTGGCATTCGTCTCCCCGGGTTCATCTTCAGTGGGTCTGTCCCTCCTGGGTGCCCCTTTAGTGGAAAGTTGTCCCTCATGCCGTGGAGACGGACCATGAATCAAACGCTCATGCCGTCTTAACTGACTGGGTCGTTTGAAGAGTTGACCACATTCTTCGCATGGACGCTTGGGTGGCCCATGAATTGAACGTTCATGGCGCTGTAAATGATCCGGGCGCTGAAACGACACTGTACATATCGTACAGCTATACCGGGCGGTTCCGGCGTGCTTGGTAGCCTCATGGCGGCGCAAGTCGTGCAGACGAGTGAATGATTTCGAGCACGTAGTACAAGTGAACATCTTGGTGGTTGACAGAGTGTCTGATGAAACGGCCAGGCCGCTTCCCTTTTATAGCAAGCTAGTTGGTGATCTATTTTTAGCACAATCAGTTCAACTTGGACATTCCGTGTCTTTTCGGTGACGTCCGTGACTGTTCGGGCACCTCCGTGTCTCTTCGGTAACCTCCGTGTCTTTTCGGCAACCTCCGTGTCTCTTCGGTCACCTCCGTGTCTTTTCGGTGACGTCCGTGACTCTTCGGGCACCTCCGTGTCTCTTCGGTAACCTCCGTGACATCTTCGGTCACCTCCGTGTCTCTTCAGTGACCTCCGTGACATCTTTGGTAACCTCCGTGTCTCTTCGGGCACCTCCGTGACATCTTCGGTCACCTCCGTGTCTCTTCGGTCACCTCCGTAACTATCCGGCTGTTCAGGTGTAAACCCCGATGTACCCGTATGGAACACACAGCTAAAGGACCCGGATAGAAGTACCCGGATGTAGGCGCGGACGTCATTGACAAGAGCCCGGATGTGCAAGAACCCGGATGTACCCGGATGTAAAAGTCCCCGGATGTAAAAGTGCCCGGATGTTTACGAATGTTCCACCATTCCGGACTTCTATCAGGTCCATGTCCAGAAGCTCTCATGTCCTGCATGTGAATAGTCATATTGTGTGTGTATGCATGTGCGTGTGCGTCTGTGTGTGTGTATATGTGTACATTGCGTCTGTGTGTATGCGTCTGTGTGTATGCGTGTGTGTGTATGTGTCTGTGTATGTGTGTGTGCGTGCGTGTGTGCGTGTGTGTGTCTGTGTATGCATGTGTGCATGCGTCTGTGTATGCGTGAGTGTGTGTGCGTGTGTATCTGTGTGTGTACGTATGCGTGCGTGTGCGTGTGCGTGTATGTGTGTATGCGTCTGTGTGTGTGCGTGTGTGCGCGTGTGTATGAGTCTGTGTGTATGTGTGCATTGCGTCTGTGTGTATGTGTGTATGCGTGTATGCGTCTGTGTGTATGCGTGTGTGTGTGTATGCAACCACCACCACCACCACCATCACCACTACCACCACCACACACCACCACACACCACCACTACCATCACCATCACCGGGCGTTGAGAGGCCTGTCGAATGCCAGTCGAGCCACACTACTGCTCAATACACCAATACACACATGATTACCACTAACTGGTAGCATCTGGTGCCTCTGTACTTATGCAGCCCGGGTACACCAGGGTGTGGGTGCGATCGGAGCTCTTGGAGCTCAAAGCGTGTGGAGCTCAGAGCTCGGAAGTGACATTTGCATATGACCTCTGTGAGGTCACTTCCGCTTCCGTTCACGTGACCCGAACTGACCTGTGACCCCTGCGCGCGCTAACAATACCGGATAAACATTGCGTGCAGGGGTCAAAGGTCAGTTCGGGTCACGTGAACGGAAGCGGAAGTGACCTCACAGAGGTCATATGCAAATGTCACTTCCGAGCTCTGAGCTCCAAGAGCTCCGATCGCACCCACACCCTGGTGTACCCTATGCCCTACGGGCTATAGGGTACAGAGTGCACCAGGTATGTGTGCCCAGTGGTGGTGGTCGTGGTGGTGGTGTGGTGGTGTGGTGGTGTGGTGGTGTGTGGTGGTGGTGGTGGTGGTGGTGGTGGCGTTGACGGGCGTCAACGCCCGGTGGTGGTGGTGGTAGTGGTGGTGTGTGGTGGTGTGTGGTGGTGGTAGTGGTGATGGTGGTGGTGGTGGTGGTTGCATACACACACACACGCATACACGCATACACACATACACACAGACGCAATGCACACATACACGCAGACTCATACACACGCGCACACCCGCACACACACACGCATACACACACACGCGTAAACACACACGCAAGCACACACATACACACACACAGAGGCATACATACACATACACATACACACGCTCATGCACGCACACACACACACACACACGCCTACACACACAAGCATACACACACGCACACAGACGTATACACACATACACACATACGTACATACACAGATACACACGCACACACACACACACACTCAGACACACACGCATACACACAGGCGCATACACACAGACGCAATGTACACATACACACACACACAGACGCATACACACATGCATACACACACAATATGACTATTCACATGCAGGACATGAGAGCTTCTGGACATGGACCTGATAGAAGTCCGGAATGGTGGAACATTCGTAAACATCCGGGCACTTTTACATCCGGGGACTTTTACATCCGGGTACATCCGGGTTCTTGTACATCCGGGCTCTTGTCAATGACGTCCGCGCCTACATCCGGGTACTTTTATCCGGGTCCTTTAGCTGTGTGTTCCATACGGGTACATCGGGGTTTACACCTGAACAGCCGGATAGTTACGGAGGTGACCGAAGAGACACGGAGGTGACCGAAGATGTCACGGAGGTGCCCGAAGAGACACGGAGGTTACCGAAGATGTCACGGAGGTCAACGAAGAGACACGGAGGTGACCGAAGATGTCACGGAGGTTACCGAAGAGACACGGAGGTGCCCGAAGAGTCACGGACGTCACCGAAAAGACACGGAGGTGACCGAAGAGACACGGAGGTTGCCGAAAAGATACGGAGGTTACCGAAGAGATACGGAGGTGCCCGAATAGTCACGGACGTCACCGAAAAGACACGGAATGTCCAAGTTGAACTGATTGTGCTAAAAATAGATCACCAGCTAGCTTGTTATAAAAGGGAAGCGGCCTGGCCGTTTCATCAGACATTCTGTCAACCACCAAGATGTTCACTTGTACTACGTGCTCGAAATCATTCACTCGTCTGCACGACTTGCGCCGCCATGAGGCTACCAAGCACGCCGGAACCGCCCGGTATAGCTGTACGATATGTACACTGTCGTTTCAGCGCCCGGATCATTTACAGCGCCATGAACGTTCAATTCATGGGCCACCCAAGCGTCCATGCGAAGAATGTGGTCAACTCTTCAAACGACCCAGTCAGTTAAGACGGCATGAGCGTTTGATTCATGGTCCGTCTCCACGGCATGAGGGACAACTTTCCACTAAAAAGGCACCCAGGAGGGACAGACCCACTGAAGATGAACCCGGGGAGACGAATGCCACTGGTGATGCGATCACGGAGAGCCCGCCTATACCCACAGTTCAGAAGAGCCTAGATATCCAGCCGGTCCCTAGCATTACTGTTCCCAGTCATACGCCTGACAACAACGAACATTTTCTGGAAGATGCGGTGGATGTTCCCAGCGATCTCTTACAGGACGCCCATCCAGTGAGTGACATCTATCGGCGCCATTGGCCCATGATACGGCACTGTTTCCACCGTCATCGCCCTATTCAAGATATCTACAATTTCCGGCTGACTGGCCTCACCCGTCTACGCAACTACGTGGAAGCCATCTTCAATGACCAAGCTACGTCCTTCAAATTAAATCTGGCGTTCGGTTATGTACTGCAGCATAAGGAGACAGATCAAGTCCGATACTTTTACCCGAGCAGTAACATCCGGGTATTTGACCAAGCGTTTACCATCATTAACCGGACATCGCTAAAGCCCGTGCTGGACCAAGTGGACCAATTGGATGTCTTGCAATGGGCCTATGAACAGCGCCCCAACACCAAGTGGGTCGTAGAGAGGGTGACCAATGTTACGTTCTTCGTGACCAAATTACGGAATCTTCCCATCGGGTGAATGTATTCACCCATGCACTGATAGATACTCAGAATGCACAAACAACTATCTGAGGATATGTTGCCTCAACGGTATCCTGGCCTGCCCGACGATGATTAGAATAAACGGTTCAGAGCGAACATGGCCGAAGATGGAACTTTCTGAAATGGAGACTTCTGATTGGACAAGAATACATCTAACGGCCAGGAACGAATATGACAAATGCAAATGGTGGCCTCTGATTGGACAAGAGTCTTCTTGAATTGTAAATATACCCAACGCGGCTCCCCCAGCGTGGGTATGATGTAACATTGGGGAGAATAAACTATATGAAAAAACTTCTTGTTGTTGTTGTTCTCTCATGGCTCATCCTTGTTGTTGTTGTTGTACTCTCTCCGGTCTGTTAAGGCGTAACGACGGACATCACTGCATTTCGAAGAATGAGTGACAATTCCATGGAATATCTAGAAAATCAGAGCTTCTGAGCTATTTCACCAGGGCGTTGAATCATTGAGCTTGGTGTTGGCGGGCGTTGCTACAAGATGACACCTCACACGACGCATTCGGACCAAGGATGGTCCATCTCTACACCAAATACCTTCCTTCACTGCCCCAAAATACCCGCTTTCGCTACTACTCGTACTGATGACGTCACCAATGACGTCACAGATGCTGCGGACATGCCTCAAATCGGGGTGTACACCCCGAGAGCTACAACATGACACTTCCCTAGACACATTCGGACCAAAGATGGTCCCTCTCTACCCCAAATACCTTCCTTCACTGCCCCAAAATGCCCACTTTCGCTACTACTCGTACTGATGACGTCACCGATGACGTCACAGATGACGCGGACATCCCTCAAATCGGGATGTACACCCCGAGAGCTACAACATGATACTTCCCTAGACACATTCGGACCAAAGATGGTCCCTCTCTACCCCAAATACCTTCCTGTACTGCCCTAAAATGCCCACTTTCGCTACTACTCGTACTGATGACGTCACCGATGACGTCACAGGTGACGCGGACATCCCTCAAATCGGGATGTACACCCCGAGAGCTACAACATGACACTTCCCTAGACACATTCGGACCAAAGATGGTCCCTCTCTACCCCAAATACCTTCCTTCACTGCCCCTAAATGCCCACTTTCGTTACTACTCGTACTGATGACGTCACCGATGACGTCACAGGTGACGTGGGCAGCCCTCAAATCGGAGTCTACACCCCGAGAGCTACAAGATGACACCTTCCAGGACGCATTCGGACCAAGGATGGTCCATCTCGACCCCAAATACCTTCCTGTACTGTCCCAAAATGGCCACTTTACTTACTACAACCAACTGCGCATGCGCAGATTGACGCGACTTGCACTTAAAAACACACCATTCTGACTCTAACCCACACAAGCTTCACTTTGACACCCTCCACGACCCATTCGGACCCATAGCGGTCCATCTCTACCCCAAACACACACCCACATACCACCCAAAATGGCCGCTTTCTATACTACGGCCAGACTGCGCATGCGCAGACTATTGAAAACGGACGAACCATTAGTCCAGTCGGATGCTCCTCCACGAGAGCTTCAAAATAAGACCTCATACGACATCATAGGATCATAACGGGCTCACCTAGACCCCAAAACGTCCACCCCGTATGGGCCTATACCCCCATAGCCATGCAGTATAGGCCTATGGGCCTACCCAGGCCTCGGTGAACTTTTCCAAAAATTTCACCGTTTCGCTCCGGGACCCTTCCCATCGTGTTCTAAATGACGACGTGAAAAACAAATCCAAACAGCCCATATCACAATGAACGTGTGTGAATTTCCAAGGTTGAACCTATAACCCCATATAGCCAGTATGGGACTATATGGGCTATATGGTACTTTTCCAAAAATTTCACCGTTGCGCTCCGAGACCCTTCCCATCGTGTTCTAAATGACTAGACGTGAAAAACAAATCCAAGCAACCCATATCACAATGAACGTGTGTGAATTTCCCAGGTTGAACCTATACCCCCATATAGCGAGCCTATAGGCCTATATATGTACAGGCCTACCCGGTACTTTTCCCCAAAATTTCACCGATTCGCTCCGGGACCCTTCCCATTGTCATTTTCTTGGCGAGACGAGAAAAACGAGACCCCACAAGCCATAGTAAAGCCCACAATTTTTTTTGACCACCCCTCCCCCCATACAGGCATTTTCTCTTATATTGTATAATACAGACCCCTATTGTAGGGGTAAAGTCCGTGTTCCGCCTTTTTATATTTTCGGAAAACAATCCTAATTTTACATGCACCCACCCCATTGACTGGATAGGCAGGCCCCAATAAGCCCGGGAACCGATATTAGCCCTTTTGGCTAGAGTTGATAGGTGTTTTCCCCTATTTTAGGGGTAAAGTCCGTATTCCGCTTTTTATAGTTTCCCGAAAAAATCCTAATTTTACATGCACCCACCCCATTGACTTGATAGGCAGGTCCCAATAAGCCCGGGGACCGATATTAGCCCTTTTGGCTAGAGTTGATAGGAGTTTTCCCCTATTTTAGGGGTGAAGTCCGTGTTCCGCTTTTTATATTTTCGGGGAAAAATCCTAATTTTACATGTACCCACCCCATTGACTGGATAGGCAGGCCCCAATAAGCCCGGGAACCGATATTAGCCCTTTTGGCTAGAGTTGATAGGTGTTTTCCCCTATTTTAGGGGTAAAGTCCGTGTTCCGCCTTTTTATATTTTCGGAAAACAATCCTAATTTTACATGCACCCACCCCATTGACTGGATAGGCAGACCCCAATAAGCCCGGGAACCGATATTAGCCCTTTTGGCTAGAGTTGATAGGTGTTTTCCCCTATTTTAGGGATAAAGTCCGTATTCCGCTTTTTATAGTTTCGGGAAAAAATCCTAATTTTACATGCACCCACCCCATTGACTTGATAGGCAGGTCCCAATAAGCCCGGGGACCGATATTAGCCCTTTTGGCTAGAGTTGATAGGAGTTTTCCCCTATTTTAGGGGTGAAGTCCGTGTTCCGCTTTTTATATTTTCGGGGAAAAATCCTAATTTTACATGTACCCACCCCATTGACTTGATAGGCAGGCCCCGATAAGCCCGGGGACCGATATTAGCCCTTTTGGCTAGGGTTGATAGGTGTTTTCCCCTATTTTAGGGGTAAAGTCCGTGTTCCGCTTTTTATAGTTTCGGGAAAAAATCCTAATTTTACATGCACCCACCCATGACTGGATGCCCCTTCACGAATGCTTCACTTTGATACCTCACTCGACCCAATCGGACCATGCAGCGTATTTGAAGTCTGGGGACTACTTTTTCTCCGCGGAAGCTTTTTCCCGCGACCGCATCACCGCCAGACCGCGGAGGAATTCGAGGTGAAAGAGGGGGCGCCACCTGTTGGAACTATAGCGGCCTTGACCCCTACACGGCCTCAGAGGTCAAAGGCCGTAAGTGGCCGCTTCCTATACTTTAACCTGGAAACAGCGCCCCCTGGTGGATGCAAGAGTTATCCCCCCGGCAAAACGCATGCCTTCGTCACCTTACTATACTACTTGCCTCCCATTAACGCATACATGCCATTTCGATGGAGCAGCCAACGCGGAAGAATGACAGGAGCGCCGATGGGATGATCTCTCAATTTGGTCACGAAAAATGTCACGTTGGTCACCATTTCCACAGTCCATTTGGTGTTGGGACGTTGCAGACGCGCCCATTCCAAAGGATCTAACGTAGTGAGTTGCTCGATGAGTAGCTCGAGAGAAATAGCATCCGTGACCGTGAACGGCTGGTCAAACACATAGGTATTATTGCTAGGGTACAAATACCGCAGTTGATCCGTCTCTTTGTGCCGTAGAATGTCCCCGAATGTCATATTCAATTTGAAAGCTGTAACTTGGTCTGTAAAAATGTTTTCGGCGTAGGTAGGAAGATGCGTGAAGTCCAGCATGGGCCGATGACGGTGAAAACAACAGCGTATCGTGTTCCAGTGGCGTCGATAAAACTCACTCACAGGGTGGTCATGGGGCAATGCTTCAGCCGGAGGCGCAGCTGGATCCACTGAAAGTCTCCCCCTCGTCTAATTTCGTCAGGTACACAGGTAGATCCGGTAGACAGGCTGATCAGGCAGTCTCAGATAGGTGCTGGTCAGGCAGGCTCAGATAGGTGCTGGTCAGGCAGGCTCAGATAGGTGCTGGTCAGGCAGGCTCAGATAGGTGCTGGTCAGATAGGCAGGCTCAGATATACCTGTGCTGGTCCGGAAGGCTCAGGTAGGCTCAGATAGGTCAGATAAGCAGAAAATCTCGGTAAGACGATGAATGAAGCAATGTCGTACTGCTGACTTTTATAGGCCAACACAGGAATACCCGGGTGGAAAAGTCCCCGGCTGTAACAACTCGGATGGATAAGTCCCCGGCTGTAACAACCCGGATGAAGGTTGCCCGGATGATCACACCATGGAAAAACACCGAATGACGCGAATGGTAAATCAAAGGCTGAATGGGAAAACCCCAATTGAAAGGACCCGGATACAGGTCAGTACATACATTCCTTTCATTCACTCACATCGAAGACCCGAATGTAAAAAAGTGATGTAACCCCGATAGTAGGACCCGGATGTAAGATGAAGACCCGGATGTAAACAAGGACCCGGAAGAATGGAAAAAACCCCGAGGGAAAGTACCCGGATACTGGTCATTACATACCTATCATTGAACCATACCACACCGAAGACCCGGATGTAAAACACTGATACCAGAACTAGGTCAGCCAACGTACTCGGATGATGGACTGGATGGAAAATACCCAATGTAAAGTGCCCGGCTGTAACACATGAAAAAACACCGAAGGACCCGGATCGACAAGTCCCCGGCTGTAAAACAAGGTCACAAGGACCCGGATGTAAAGATGGACTGGATACAAGTCAGTACATGCATTCAAGCGAGGACCCGGATGTAAACAAGTACCCGGATGTAAAGATGGAAAAACCCGGATACAGGTCAGTTTATGCATTCCTATCATTCGATGCCAGATCTAGGTCAGACATACCCAGGTCACGTCCGATTTACGCCAACCGGAAGTGACGTCATACACCTGCACACAAGTCCCAATGGAAAAATCCCGATGGAATGAGAGGATACAGGTCAGTACATGCTCAAGTGCACTCATTGACCTCATTGGTGTGACATCATGGGATAGAGTGCGATCAGAGGTAAAAGGTCAAGTTAAAGAGATTTAGCCTTTATATACTACTGCTGTGGGATAAGGAGAGAGACCAATTCCGGTACATTTACCCGAGCACTAACATCTGAGTATTTGACCATCCGTTCACCATCATTAGTTGAGCGTCACTGGAGACGAAGCTGACTCAAGTGGACCAATCGGATGCCTTGGAATGTGACGATCTTTCAACGCCCCAACACCCAATGGATTGTGGAGAGGATGACCAATGTCACGTTTTCCATAACCAAGCTGACCAACCACCCCATCGACTGAACGTACGTATTCACCCATGACATGCACTGATGGATACCGTAACATGCCGTATATACTCTATATGTCTATATGCTGATGGTTAAAGTACCGGTATGCTCTGAAAACACTTGTACCTGTACACCACGCAGGCGCAGTCCGAACTTTTCAGTGAAATTCAACTCATGACCCCGAGACTCCTCTCATCGTATTCTACAGCGTGAGACGGAAAAAATTAGGTTCCACGGTCCATGCCGTAAAGTAGAATGTCCATGAGTGGGTTCTCCATCGGGCTTATTAGACGAGATTACAGGACATTCCCGAAGATTCACAGTGATTCAGGTGAAGGGATTGCCCCATTAACATTGACGTGACTGGGAAGCTAATTCACATTGATGGGGGGACTTGTCAACCGGTACGGGAAGTGACCTCAAACCGGAAGTGACCTTTAGCCCGAAAGTACCGGAAGTGACCTTTGACCCGGAAGTGACTTCGTCGCCACGTCACACCACGTCACGTCATAAGCCTCAGCCTCAACGCGACAGAATTTAGCCTTTATATATTACTGACTAGTCTTAACCCCTGTGGATCCGTATGACGTACGACTCCGTCGTCTCATTCCTTACGAGAAGGCAAGTTTTATCGGTTTTGGGTAGCGGTAAAATTATCAGATTTTAACACGATCTCTAACAGAGCATCTCTCGGGCAACACTATCGACCGTTGAGCGTCCATTTTTGTTGATTCCGTTACGGACATTTCCACAGATTATAATAACAAAATCAGCAATAGGTCTATTTCGAGGGGTAATTACAATTCATTTGAAAGTTGACAGATTTTCAATAACGAGCCCTTCAAAGTTTTAAAATACCGGTATCATCCAAACCGTGATTCCCTGGAATTCATGAATGAATTATGTCTAATCAATGATCAATAAAAGATAGGCCTTAGCCCAATCCGTCTTTCCCACTTAATACTTAAGATTTGCCCCGACGGTCCGCGACGGGTGACGCGTGACTCCATGCAATAAATTCGGCTAATATATTGGCTACATATCTATCTAACTAAATATATATTTGAACAGAATTTATAAGCGCAGGAAATATACCGTTCATACTTTTGTTAATGCGAAGTTTTAGGACATTCATGAACGGTTCTCGCCATTATCGTTTCATTCGACCTGGCAATATTTGGATATTTCTGGCGTTATTTTGCTATTTGTTTATTCACCAATATTAGATAAGGTACAATAATAATATAAATTGTTTAAATATTGGCGGGAATAAAGCCCCATAGGCCTTGTTCTATCCCAAAAGGTAACGTTTACAATGCGTAATTGACGTCATACACTATATAAATAAAATGTTTGCTGTGAACCTGGTCAGTTTTCTAGTATAGGTAGGATTTGAGTTTGGATTTGAAGAGAGAAGTTGATTGGGTAATTTATTCCATTCACGAGGACCAGTGATTTTAGCAGTATGAAATGATAAGTTGGATAGGTATATAGGCCTGTATAAATTAAATTGATGACCTCGAGAGTAGTATATAAAACCCTTTACAGGTCACATTTTGCCGGCGGAGGTAACTCTTGCATCCACCAGGGGGCGCTGTTTTGACCTGTGAACATGTATTGACCTGTCTGTGGGGATTATAAAGTGCATTACAGCGCGTATTGACCTACTTTTTTGTTCCCCCCGGGTAAAATTTGTGGAGGAAACGTGGAGGAGAGGTCAAGTGCAGTATAGTTCCGGCAGAATCACCAAAAAGCTACCTCCGAACACAGAAGAGTTCCAATTGTTACAGGGAATGTATTCCTCCGCGGTGATGCGGTTTGGCTGTGATGCGATCGCGGAAGAAAGCTTCCGCGGAGAAAAAGTAGTTCCTAGACTACAAATACGCTGGATGGTCCGATTGGGCCGAGCGAGGCTCTTTTCAGTCATGTCATGGGTGTTTTCACAGAATAAATAAATAAATAAATAAAATTAATTCATTTTAATTGTATATATTACTGATTACAGAGCCCATTTTGTCACGGGGAGAAAAAACCCTCACATTACCCTCAAAAAAACCTCTAAGCCATATAATAATAATAAACATAATCTATAGGTGTTGTACCATGTTAATAGGATCAGTCTAGCATCTGTACCACCCTAGGGTCGAGCGTTTATTGTCCCGTGTATCTCCGCAAAAAAACAACAAACAAAATGGCGGCTCCAGGATGGTGTGGGGACACCCTTTCCACATCACGGCGTCGATCCTAACCATAGCGCCATCTGCACACACTGACGCAAGGGAGACAACTCGTGTGGCCGAAGGGTATGGAAATAGACGTTTTGGAGCTAGGGGAGCCCCTAATGGTCCAATGGGGTCATATGAGGTATCAATGTGAAGCATTCATGAAGGGGCATCTAATGGGCTGGGTGTGGGGTTGAAATATCGGCATTCTGCGCATGCGCGGTGGCCAAAGGGTATGAAAATAGCCGTTTTGGAGCTAGGGGAGCCCCTAATGGTCCAATGGGGTCGAGTGAGGTAGGAATATCATTCTGCGCATGCGCAGACGCAATGCGGAGCTCTCGTCCAATCAGAAGCGAGTATTTCAAATCCGTCACAGAGCTCTCAGCCAATCAGAAGCGAGTATTTTGACCCGGTGCATTATGGGCCATATCCAAGATGGCGGCACGTATGTTCAAGATGGCGGCACATCCGGTGTCGAAAAACTGGCCATTTCGTCGGGATGTGGTCACCTAGTGTCGAAAACTGGACCTTGTATGGGTCCTGCTAGACGTTTTGGAGCTAGGGGAGCCCTAATGGGTCGATGGAGTTGTATGAGGTATCAAAGTGAAGTATATTTCAAGCATGGGTGGGTGCATGTAAAATTTTTCCTGAAAAAATACGGAACACGGACTTTATCCTAAATTACGTGAAAATGCCTATATGGGGTATGGGGGGTATAGGACCATCCTGGGGGACACCCCCACATATATCGGGGGTATGTGGGTGTGTGTTTGGGTTAGAGATGGGCTATTCACGGTTCGAATGGGTCGTGTGAGGTATCAATGTGAAGCTTGTGTGGGGTAGAGTCAGAATGGCGTGTTTTTAAATGCAAGTCACGTCAATCTGCGCATGCGCATTGGTTCGTAGTAGAGAAATCAGGCATTTTGGGGGTATGTGGATGTGTGTTTGGGTAGAGATGGACCGCTATGGGTCCGAATAGGTCGTGGAAGGTGTCAAAGTGAAGCTTGTGTGGGTTAGAGTCAGAATGGTGGTTTTTAAGTGCAAGTCGCGTTAATCTGCGCATGCGCAGTTGGTTGTAGTAAGTAAAGTGACCATTTTGGGGCAGTACATGAAGGTATTTGGGGTCGACATGGACTATTCACGATTCGAATGCGTCCTGGAAGGTGTCATCTTGTAGCTCTCGGGGTGTAGACCCCGATTTGAGGGCTGTTCACGTCACCTGTGACGTCATCAGTACGAGTAGTAAGTAAAGTGGGTATTTTGGGGCAGTGAAAGGAAGGTATTTGGTGTAGAGATGGACCATCCTTGGTCCGAATGCGTCCTGGGAGGTGTCATTTTGTAGCTCTCGGGGTGTAGACCCCGATTTGGGGGCTGTTCACAGCATCTGTGACGTCATTGGTGACGTCATCAGTACGAGTAGTAGCGAAAGTGTGCATTTTGGGGCAGTGAAGGAAGGTATTTGGGGTAGAGATGGACCATCCTTGGTCCGAATGCGTCGTGTGGGGTGTCATTTTGTAGCTCTCGGCGTGCAGACCCCGATTTGGGGGCTGTTCACAGCATCTGTGACGTCATTGGTGACGTCATCAGTACGAGTAGTAGCGAAAGTGTGCATTTTGGGGCAGTGAAGGAAGGTATTTGGGGTAGAGATGGACCATCCTTGGTCCGAATGCGTCGTGTGGGGTGTCATTTTGTAGCTCTCGGCGTGCAGACCCCGATTTGGGGGCTGTTCACAGCATCTGTGACGTCATTGGTGACGTCATCAGTACGAGTAGTAGCGAAAGTGTGCATTTTGGGGCAGTGAAGGAAGGTATTTGGGGTAGAGATGCTTCATCCTCAGTCCGAATGCGTCGTGTGGGGTGTCATCTTGTAGTTCTCGGCGTGCAGACCTCGATTTGAGGGCTGTCCACAACATCTGTGACGTCATTGGTGACGTCATCAGTAGGAGTAGTAGCGAAAGTGGGCATTTTGGGGCAGTGAAGGATGGTATTTGGTGTAGAGATGGACCATCCTTGGTCCGAATGCGTCGTGTGAGGTGTCATCTTGTAGCAACGCTCACCAACGCCATTCTTAATGCTTCAACGCCCAGGTGAAATAGCTCAGAAGCTCTGATATTCCATGGAATTGTCACTAATTCTTCGAAATGCAGTGACACCCGTCGATGCCCGTCGTTACACCTTAACACTCTAACATAACACCATGATATAGACCGGACAGAGAACAACAACAGCAACAACAACAAGGATCACACATGAGAGAACAACAACAAGAAGTTTTTTTTCATATAGTTTATTCTCCACAATGTTACATCATACCCACGTTGGGGGAGCCGCGTTGGGTATATTTACAATTCAAGAATATTCTTGCCCAATCAGAGGCCACCATTTGCATCTGTCATATTCGTTCCTGTCCGTTAGATGTATTCTCGGCTACTCTTGTCCAATCAGAAGTCGCCATTTCAGAAAGTTCCATCTTCGGCCATGTTCGCTCTGAACCGTTTGTTCTAATCGTCATCGGACAGGCCAGGATACCGTTGAGGAAACATATCCTCAGATAGTTGTTTGCGCATTCTGAGTATCTATCAGTGCATGGGTGAATACTTTCATCCGATGGGGGTGGTGGGTCAGTTTAACCACGAAGAACGTAACATTGGTGACCCTCTCCACTATCCACTTGGTGTTGGGACGCTGTTCATAGGCCCATTCCAAGGGATCCACAGTGTCCAGTTGGGCCAGCATCGTCTCTAGCGACGCCCGATTGGTGATTGTGAAAGGATGGTCGTACACTGGGTTGATGGCACTGGAATAGAAATAGCACAATTCACGCGTCATCTTATGGCATAAGATGTACCCAAATGCTACATTTAATGTGAAGGACGTAGGTTGGTCATTGAAGATGGCTTCCACGTAGCTGCGTAGACGGGCGAGGTCGGTCAGTCGGAAATTGTACAAGTCCAATATAGGGCGATGACGGTGGAAGCAGTGTCGGATCATGGACCAATGGCGTCGATACATCTCACTCACTGGATGATCTTCGGGTAAGAGATCGCTGGGAACATCCACCGCATCTTCCAGAAAATGTTCGTTGTTGTCAGGCGTATGACTGGAAACAGTGATGCTAGGGACCGGCTGGATATCTAGGCTCTTCTGAGCTGTGGGTATAGGCGGGCTCTCCGTGATCGCATCACCAGTGGCATTCTCCTCCCCGGGTTCATCTTCAGTGGATCTGTCCCTCCTGGGTACCTCTTTAGTGGAAAGTTGTCCCTCATGCCGTGGTGACGGACCATGAATCAAACGCTCATGCCGTTTTAACTGACTGGGTCGTTTGAAGAGTTGACCACATTCTTCGCATGGACGCTTGGGTGGCCCATGAATTGAACGTTCATGGCGCTGTAAATGATCTGGGCGCTGAAACGACAGTGTAGGCCTACATATCGTACAGCTATACCGGGCGGTTCCATCGTGCTTGGTAGCCTCATGGCGGCGCAAGTCGTGCCGGCGAGTGAATGATTTCGAGCACGTAGTACAAGTGAACATCTTGGTGGTTGACAGAGTGTCTGATGAAACGGCCAGGCCGTTTCCTTTTTATAGCAAGCTAGCTGTTGATCTATTTTTAGCACAATCATCTGTAGGGGCCCTCCTGGGTGCCTCCTATCAAAGTTGTCCCTCATGCCGTGGTGACCCCGACCATGAATCAAACGCTCTGCGTTTTAACTGACTGGGTCGGGGTGTTGTGAATTCAACAAGGGCAATGTGGGTGGCCCATGAATTGAACGTTCATGGCGCTGTGAATGATCTGGGCGCTGAAACGACAGTGTAGGTCTACATATCGTACAGCTATACCGGGCGGTTCCATCGTGCTTGGTAGCCTCATGGCGGCGCAAGTCGTGCCGGCGAGTGAATGATTTCGAGCACGTAGTACAAGTGAACATCTTGGTGGTTGACAGAGTGTCTGATGAAACGGCCAGGCCGTTTCCTTTTTATAGCAAGCTAGCTGTTGATCTATTTTTAGCACAATCAGTTCTAAACTAGGGGAAAACCCCTATCACCTCTAGACAAAAGGGCTAATATCGGTCCCCGGGCTTATTGGGATCTGCCTATCAAGTCAATGGGGTGATGTGAATAACAACAAGTTCAGCAATGTTCATACAGTTTATTATCCCCAATGTTACATCATACCCAGGCTGGGGGAGCCGCCCTGGGTATGTTTAGTATGTTCACAGCATAACAAATTGAAATATCAAACACCATGTTTTATTATTTAACGCACCGTCACATTAGGTACAAGTGTTTACTGAGCTCAAGTCAATGATCAGCATGTAGACATAGAGAGTATGTACGGCATGTTATGGTATTCATCAGTGCACGAGTGACGCATTCAACCGATGGCAGTGGTGGATCAGCTTGGTAAGGAAAAACGTAACATTGGTCACCCTCTTCACTGCCCACTTGGTGTTGGGTCGTTGTTGTTGGGCCCATCCCAAGACATCCAATTGTTCCACTTGGTCCAGCATCATCTCTAGTGACCTCCGGTTAATGATGGTAAACGGTTGGTCGTACACTGGGTTGATGGCACTGGAATGGAAATAGCGCAATTCACCCGTCATCTTATGGCATAAGATGTTCCCAAATGCTACATTTAATGTGAAGGCCTTTGACTCCGGCGCGCGCGGTGTAAAGGTTTCCACCGCGGTGGAAACCTTTGCGCGCCGGGGTCAAAGGTCAGTTCCGGTCACGTGAACGGAAGTGGAAGTGACCTCGCAGAGGTCATATGCAAATGTCACTTCCGAGCTCTGAGCTCCACAGGCTTTGAGGTGCCCAAAGAGACACGGAGGTTACCGAAGATGTCACGGCTCGGCCCTCGACTTGGGGATAGTTGAACTGAGTGTGCTAAAAATAGATCACCAGCTAGCGTGCTATAAAAGGGAAGCGGCCTGGCCGTTTCATCAGACACTCTGTCAACCACCAAGATGTTCACTTGCACAACTTGGCAGAAGCAGTTTACTCGTCTAGATAATTTACGACGCCACGAGACCTCCACCCACAACGATGGACTGTATACTTGTATAACCTGCGCACGGTCATTTAATCGGGAAGATGCTTTACTGCGCCACGAACGTTCATTCCACGAGGACGCGACGGAACAATGTAAGGATTGTGGTCAACTCTTCAAACGACGCAGTCAGTTAAAACGGCATCAGCGTTTGATCCATGGGCCGTCACCACGGTTTTGGCGACAACTTCCTACTGAAGAGGAGCCGCGGAAGGTCAGACCCACTGAAGATAAGCCCGGGAAGACGAACGCCACTGGTGATGCGATGACGGAGAGCCCGCCTATACCCACAGTTGGGAAGAGCCTGGATTTCCGGCCGGACCCCACCGTTACGGTTTCGAGTCACACGTCATACATCGAACATTTTCTGGACGAGCCCATAAATGTTCCTAGCGATCTCTTACCCGAAGATCATCCAGAGAGTGACATCTCTCGGCGCCATTGGTCCATGACACGGCACTGTTTCCACCGTCATCGCCCTATTCAAGATATCTACAATTTCCCACTGACCAACCTCACCCGTCTACGCAGCTACGTGGAAACCATCTTCAATGACCAACCTACGGCCTTCACATTAAATGTAGCATTTGGGTACATCTTATGCCATAAGATGACGGGTGAATTGCGCTATTTCTATTCCAGTGCCATCAACCCAGTGTACGACCAACCGTTTACCATCATTAACCGGAGGTCACTAGAGATGATGCTGGACCAAGTGGAACAATTGGATGTCTTGGGATGGGCCCAACAACAACGACCCAACACCAAGTGGGCAGTGAAGAGGGTGACCAATGTTACGTTTTTCCTTACCAAGCTGATCCACCACCGCCATCGGTTGAATGCGTCACTCGTGCACTGATGAATACCATAACATGCCGTACATACTCTCTATGTCTACATGCTGATCATTGACTTGAGCTCAGTAAACACTTGTACCTAATGTGACGGTGCGTTAAATAATAAAACATGGTGTTTGATATTTCAATTTGTTTTGCTGTGAACATACTAAACATACCCAGGGCGGCTCCCCCAGCCTGGGTATGATGTAACATTGGGGATAATAAACTGTATGAACATTGCTGAACTTGTTGTTATTCACATCACCCCATTGACTTGATAGGCAGATCCCAATAAGCCCGGGGACCGATATTAGCCCTTTTGGCTAGAGGTGATAGGGGTTTTCCCCTAGTTTAGAACTGATTGTGCTAAAAATAGATCAACAGCTAGCTTGCTATAAAAAGGAAACGGCCTGGCCGTTTCATCAGACACTCTGTCAACCACCAAGATGTTCACTTGTACTACGTGCTCGAAATCATTCACTCGCCGGCACGACTTGCGCCGCCATGAGGCTACCAAGCACGATGGAACCGCCCGGTATAGCTGTACGATATGTAGACCTACACTGTCGTTTCAGCGCCCAGATCATTTACAGCGCCATGAACGTTCAATTCATGGGCCACCCAAGCGCCCATGCGAAGAATGTGGTCAACTCTTCAAACGACCCAGTCAGTTAAAACGGCATGAGCGTTTGATTCATGGTCCGTCACCACGGCATGAGGGACAACTTTCCACTAAAGAGGCACCCAGGAGGGACAGATCCACTGAAGATGAACCCGGGGAGGAGAATGCCACTGGTGATGCGATCACGGAGAGCCCGCCTATACCCACAGCTCAGAAGAGCCTAGATATCCAGCCGGTCCCTAGCATCACTGTTTCCAGTCATACGCCTGACAACAACGAACATTTTCTGGAAGATGCAGTGGATGTTCCCAGCGATCTCTTACCCGAAGATCATCCAGTGAGTGAGATGTTACGACGCCATTGGTCCATGATCCGACACTGCTTCCACCGTCATCGCCCTATATTGGACTTGTACAATTTCCGACTGACCGACCTCGCCCGTCTACGCAGCTACGTGGAAGCCATCTTCAATGACCAACCTACGTCCTTCACATTAAATGTAGCATTTGGGTACATCTTATGCCATAAGATGACGCGTGAATTGTGCTATTTCTATTCCAGTGCCATCAACCCAGTGTACGACCATCCTTTCACAATCACCAATCGGGCGTCGCTAGAGACGATGCTGACCCAACTGGACACTGTGGATCCCTTAGAATGGGCCTATGAACAGCGTCCCAACACCAAGTGGATAGTGGAGAGGGTCACCAATGTTACGTTCTTCGTGGTTAAACTGACCCACCACCCCCATCGGATGAAAGTATTCACCCATGCACTGATAGATACTCAGAATGCGCAAACAACTATCTGAGGATATGTTTCCTCAACGGTATCCTGGCCTGTCCGATGACGATTAGAACAAACGGTTCAGAGCGAACATGGCCGAAGATGGAACTTTCTGAAATGGCGACTTCTGATTGGACAAGAGTAGCCGAGAATACATCTAACGGACAAGAACGAATATGACAGATGCAAATGGTGGCCTCTGATTGGACAAGAATATTCTTGAATTGTAAATATACCCAACGCGGCTCCCCCAACGTGGGTATGATGTAACATTGTGGAGAATAAACTATATGAAAAAAAACTTCTTGTTGTTGTTCTCTCATGTGTGATCCTTGTTGTTGTTGCTGTTGTTGTTCTCTGTCCGGTCTATATCATGGTGTTATGTTAGAGTGTTAAGGTGTAACGACGGGCGTCGACGGGTGTCACTGCATTTCGAAGAATTAGTGACAATTCCATGGAATATCAGAGCTTCTGAGCTATTTCACCTGGGCGTTGAAGCATTAAGAATGGCGTTGGTGAGCGTTGCTACAAGATGACACCTCACACGACGCATTCGGACCAAGGATGGTCCATCTCTACACCAAATACCATCCTTCACTGCTCCAAAATGCTCACTTTCGCTACTACTCCTACTGATGACGTCACCAATGACGTCACAGATGCTGTGGACAGCCCTCAAATCGAGGTCTGCACGCCGAGAACTACAAGATGACACCCCACACGACGCATTCGGACTGAGGATGAAGCATCTCTACCCCAAATACCTTCCTTCACTGCCTCAAAATGCACACTTTCGCTACTACTCGTACTGATGACGTCACCAATGACGCCACAGATGCTGTGAACAGCCCCCAAATCGGGGTCTGCACGCCGAGAGCTACAAAATGACACCCCACACGACGCATTCGGACCAAGGATGGTCCATCTCTACCCCAAATACCTTCCTTCACTGCCCCAAAATGCACACTTTCGCTACTACTCGTACTGATGACGTCACCAATGACGTCACAGATGCTGTGAACAGCCCCCAAATCGGGGTCTACACCCTGAGAGCTACAAAATGACACCTCCCAGGACGCATTCGGACCAAGGATGGTCCATCTCTACACCAAATACCTTCCTTTCACTGCCCCAAAATACCCACTTTACTTACTACTCGTACTAATGACGTCACCGATGACGTCACAGGTGACGTGAACAGCCCTCAAATCGGGGTCTACACCCCGAGAGCTACAAGATGACACCTTCCAGGACGCATTCGAATCGTGAATAGTCCATGTCGACCCCAAATACCTTCATGTACTGCCCCAAAATGGTCACTTCACTTACTACAACCAACTGCGCATGCGCAGATTAACGCGACTTGCACTTAAAAACACACCATTCTGACTCTAACCCACACAAGCTTCACTTTGACACCTTCCACGACCTATTCGGACCCATAGCGGTCCATCTCTACCCCAAACACACACCCACATACCCCCAAAATGCCTGATTTCTCTACTACGGCCAGACTGCGCATGCGCAGATTGACGCGACTTGCATTTAAAAACACGCCATTCTGACTCTACCCCACACAAGCTTCACATTGATACCTCACACGACCCATTCGAACCGTGAATAGCCCATCTCTAACCCAAACACACACCCACATACCCCCCCAAAATGGCTACTTTCTATACTACGGGCCAGGCTGCGCATGCGCAGACTATTGAACACGGACGAACCATTAGTGTAGTCAAGTGCTCCTCCACGAGAGCTTCAAAATAAGACCTCACTCGACCCCATTGGACCATTAGGGACTCACCTAGACTCCAACATGTCCACCCCGTATGGACCTATACAACCATAGCCATGCAGTATAGGCCTATGGGCCTACCCAGGCCTCGGTGACTTTTTTCAAAAATTTCACCGTTTTGCTCCGGGACACTTCCTATCGTGTTCTAAATGACGAGACGTGAAAAACAAATCCAAACAACCCTACCGCAAATGTATAGAAGTAGGTTTCCCAGGGGGACAAACATTGATCCTATACCCCAGTATGGACTATATGGGGCTATATCGTACTTTTTCAAAAATTTCACCGATTCGCTCCGGGACACTTCCTATCATGTTCTAAATGACGAGACTAAGAAAACGAGACCCACAACCCTACGCAAATGTATAGAAGTACATTTCCCAGGGGGACAAACATTGATCCTATACCCCCAGTATGGGACTATATGGGGCTATATCGTACTTTTTCAAAAATTTCACCGATTCGTGCCGACACTTCCTATCATGTTCTAAATGACGAGACGTGAAAAACAAATCCAAACAACCCTACCGCAAATGTATAGAAGTACGTTTCCCAGGGGGACAAACATTGATCCTATACCCCAGTATCGTACTTTTTTCAAAAATTTCACCGATTCGCTCCGGGACACTTCCTATCATGTTCTAAATGACGAGACTAAGAAAACGAGACCCCACAACCCTACCGCAAATGTATAGAAGTACATTTCCCAGGGGGACAAACATTGATCCTATACCCCCAGTATGGGACTATATGGGGCTATATCGTACTTTTTCAAAAATTTCACCGATTCGTGCCGGGACACTTCCTATCATGTTCTAAATGACGAGACGTGAAAAACAAATCCAAACAACCCTACCGCAAATGTATAGAAGTACGTTTCCCAGGGGGACAAACATTGATCCTATACCCCCAGTATGGGACTATATGGGGCTATATCGTACTTTTTCAAAAATTCCACCGATTCGCTGCGGGACACTTCCTATCATGTTTGTCTTGACGAGACTAAGAAAACGAGACCCCACAACCTATACCGCAAATGTCGACAAGTAGGTTTCCCAGGATGGTCCTATACCCCCATACCCCATATAGGCATTTTCACGTAATTTAGGATAAAGTCCGTGTTCCGTATTTTTTCAGGAAAAATTTTACATGCACCCACCCATGCTTGAAATATACTTCACTTTGATACCTCATACAACTCCATCGACCCATTAGGGGCTCCCCTAGCTCCAAAACGTCTAGCAGGACCCATACAAGGTCCAGTTTTCGACACTAGGTGACCACATCCCGACGAAATGGCCAGTTTTCGACACCGGATGTGCCGCCATCTTGAACATACGTGCCGCCATCTTGGATATGGCCCATAATGCACCGGGTCAAAATACTCGCTTCTGATTGGCTGAGAGCTCTGTGACGGATTTGAAATACTCGCTTCTGATTGGACGAGAGCTCCGCATTGCGTCTGCGCATGCGCAGAATGATATTCCTACCTCACTCGACCCCATTGGACCATTAGGGCTCCCCTAGCTCCAAAACGGCTATTTTCATACCCTTTGGCCACCGCGCATGCGCAGAATGCCGATATTTCAACCCCACACCCAGCCCATTAGATGCCTCTTCATGAATGCTTCACATTGATACCTCATATGACCCCATTGGACCATTAGGGGCTCCCCTAGCTCCAAAACGTCTATTTCCATACCCTTCGGCCACCGCGCATGCGCAGAATGCCGATACTTCAACCCCACACCCAGCCCATCAGATGCCCCTTCACGAATGCTTCACTTTGATACCTCACTCGATCCCATTGGACCATTAGGGGCTCCCCTAGCTCCAAAACGTCTATTTTCATACCCTTGGGCCACCGCGCATGCGCAGAATGCCGATATTTCAACCCCACACCCAGCCCATTAGATGCCCCTTCACGAATGCTTCACTTTGATACCTCATATGACCCCATTGGACCATTTGTGGCTCCCCTAGCTCCAAAACGGCTATTTCCATACCCTTGGGCCACACGAGTTGTCTCCCTTGCGTCAGTGTGTGCAGATGGCGCTATGGTTAGGATCGACGCCGTGATGTGGAAAGGGTGTCCCCACACCATCCTGGAGCCGCCATTTTGTTTGTTGTTTTTTTGCGGAGATACACGGGACAATAAACGCTCGACCCTAGGGTGGTACAGATGCTAGACTGATCCTATTAACATGGTACAACACCTATAGATTATGTTTATTATTATTATATGGCTTAGAGGGTTTTTTTGAGGGTAATGTGAGGGTTTTTTCTCCCCGTGACAAAATGGGCTCTGTAATCAGTAATATATACAATTAAAATTAATTAATTTTATTTATTTATTTATTTATTCTGTGAAAACACCCATGACATGACTGAAAAGAGCCTCGCTCGGCCCAATCGGACCATGCAGCGTATTTGTAGTCTAGGAACTACTTTTTCTCCGCGGAAGCTTTCTTCCGCGATCGCATCACAGCCAAACCGCATCACCGCGGAGGAATACATTCCCTGTAACAATTGGAACTCTTCTGTGTTCGGAGGTAGCTTTTTGGTGATTCTGCCGGAACTATACTGCACTTGACCTCTCCTCCACGTTTCCTCCACAAATTTTACCCGGGGGGAACAAAAAAGTAGGTCAATACGCGCTGTAATGCACTTTATAATCCCCACAGACAGGTCAATACATGTTCACAGGTCAAAACAGCGCCCCCTGGTGGATGCAAGAGTTACCTCCCCCGGCAAAATGTGACCTGTAAAGGGTTTTATATACTACTCTCGAGTGTTATATCGATGAACATTTGATTGTTTCATAAAATATCTTTGAAAAGTTTGAGGTAGTTCACTTGGATGATGAAAATACCCACCGAATATTACAATACCATAAATATGGAAATATCAATGAATAATTAGGATAAAGAGTGTTTTTTTGTTAATCGATGTTTTAATGAAATTAATTATTCCAATATTTCTAGATACCTTTTTACAGATATAATTTAAATGATCTATCCAATTAAGTTTATTATGAAAGATTACACCAAGAAATTTGAAGTTATCAACCATTTCAATTGCATTACCCGCTATTAATAATGACAGACTATCCTTATTTTTACCCTTATTTGTGTTAGGTTTGATCAACATGTATTTCGTTTTCTGAATATTTAACGATAAACGGTTACAACAGAACCATCTGTGTAACTTATTTAATTCCGGAGACATAACATCAATAGCTTGGGATAGGTCTTTAGCAGAGTATATTGTACTTTGTGTTGGAGACAAGGTTCTTTACGAAAAGATGTTTCTGTATATAGTATTTGGACTGGTGAATGTCGATATTTTTCCAATGTGATATTTCGTATTCGTTGTCATCTGTTATCAGGCACGGCGGAAGCAATTGGTGATTGGGGGGGCCACTATCACAGCACAAATAGGCGAGGGTCCAGGGGCCGCCCAGGCCCCGGAAGCTCCAGGGGTCTTAGATGGCCGGAGACCCGTTCTAGCGTATTTCCGAGGAATAAAACAAGAAATCTTCACAGATGTAATCTCTGTATTTTTTGCCTATTTTGTTGTTTCTCATTTTTTTTTTTTTTTAATATTCCCCGTCAAGAAAATTAGAATGTTCGGAAGTAGAAATAAATTAAATGTTAAATATATGTCATTGCAATCAAAAGATATCTCAACAACACAGTTGTTTTCTACTTGTCATGCTTGTTGTGGAGCCGAACACAGGTTAAGTTATGAGTGTGAATGAGCCATCCTCCATGATACAGTTCTGTATACCGGTACTCCTATCTCCATACCAGGTCCTGTAGGCAGATTAGGGCTGTACAGTTATTACTGTAACTGCCCGTTTAAATTATCAACCAATGAACGAAGGGTGTTTTGGGGCAATACGGTACCTTCGTGGAATCTCCGTTTAATTAGATTAAAGCTCAGTTTAAGGAAGCTTCTTAAAATTGGGGCATGCTAGGCACTGACATAAGGCATTCCAAACAGAGAGGAGAGAGAGAGAGAAGTAAGGTTTAATGTCTCGTTCAGCAATATTTCAGCTATACAGCGACGATCAAACAAAATTCTAAGTATTCAAGTCATTAGCTTAGTAATCCAACGCATTAAAACATACACACAATAAAACGTATGTAACAGCCCGATTTCGCTCAAATAACCCAAGATGCAATCCTCCCACACCCGAATAAAAAGATCTTCCAAAGTATTTGCTCGATAAAAAGCATCTCTTACAATCTTAAAATCATGCTGCACCTAGTTGGAACTCCTAGGAACTCCATGGCATACTTTTTGGAACTGGGCAGACAAAGGATGGCTATGCCATAACAAGAGGGGGATGGCATAAGCCATTCCAACTGGAACTCTAATTCATCCAGATCAGAACACCACACTGGGCATGGTGTATCCGATTTGCCTAACCAGCATATGCCATTCCAATAAAGGAACTCATGTTCTTATTTCAAGAAGCACCCTAAGTAGAGAAGAAGCTGAAGGACAAACTCTTTGAAGTCCAAGAGGAAACAACATGAGGGTGTATCTTTAAAAACCAATCTCGGGTAGACTATAAACATCTGACTCCAAAGCAACCAGATGGAGACATTGACTGGCACTTAATTCGTTCATGGGCATGTTCGGAGAGATCATAAGCTCACTAATATTTCCTGTTGAAGTGGCTGATATTCGTTGTAGTGTAAAAGCACAGATTTGATGCTCATTGAAAAGTAAAATTTGCATTCAATACAGATATAGGTTTTTTGCTTTATCGTTTTTTATTTTTTTTATTTTATCAGTTTCTGCCTTTTTCTGTTTTTTTTTGTGTGTTGTGTTTTTGTTTTGTTTTGTTTTGTTTTGTCTTTTTTTTTTTTTTGCTGAAAATATTGGGGGGGGGGGGGCCATGGCCCCCCCGGCCCCCCTGTTCCGCCGTGCCTGGTTATTGCTTTACTATGTTCATAAGTCCGCAATACAGTTGTACTTTCCAATCTTTATACCTTTAAATTTGGATATAAAATATTGGAAATTCGGATTATTGTTCTATTATTTCTGTGACCAAACCATTGTGGTTTAGATTTAATTAATTTAATTTAATTTAATATTAACCTAATATCCCAAACCCTTGATAAACCCTCTTTTTAATAAACTACTGCCTGTTATTTGCTTTGGGAATACCGTAAATATCACGAATGTGACCTCTCCAATACAGGTATAGGCTTACTTGTATCAATATATCAAAATTAATGGGTTGCTATTGAACTGAATGTGTTCGCTGTATTGATCCCGTTGATCTGGTCCGCCCAACCAAGAGTTCGCGGCCGCGGAAGACGTTGATTCGTTCGCTGATAGGGGGCACTGCAGGTGCGCGCGCTGCCGTGGAGAAGTATCAAAATGGCGGTCTCTTGACGCTGGAAGTGAGAAATTTCATTCCCATAATCTCGTCTTTATTTATCATTTATCAAGGTAAGAGGTAACCTTTTTACTGATATATACCCGGGTAAACATAACCCGGTGCTTGTAAACTAATTGTCATGTCTGAAAACCTGCGAGTGACACGAATATGAACATGATGAACGAGAACTTTTTATCACAGGTAATTTTGACCATATTCCCATGGAAACCAGCAAATCAATACCGGTACTGTCATACTAGGCCTATAGGACATGTGACGAGGATGAACATTTTCTTAATGATTTCCACTTTAAGTAGGCCTAATGTGTAAACTTTACACGATTGGATTGGCACTCGGTACATTGAAAATGAATCCTCATCCGATTCCGAACTGTTGTTGTTGTGACCACTCCCCTGTGCGTAGTAATGTTGGAGCATACACATATTTCCCCAATCAGACAGCGGAGGGTGTGAAAATTCTAGAACCCATCTCTACCGTTCTCACTCAAGTTGGACCAGTTTGATATTTACATTACTGGTACGTCTACTCTCATCAATATAAATTTTAGCCAACTTCAAATTTACATGGCTTCGTTCGTTCCTACTCAGCCATGCTTCCTCTTACTGAATTTACATGTACAGTCCTGGACCAGAAGGCTCACATCGGCCGTTCGGCTCTATCCGGCAATAACACACCCCTCCCCACTCTCCGGCCACTACTTTTACCTAGTTAGGCAAATAATTTGATCGCCATGAGTAGGTCGGGGAAAACTCAGTAACTCGCATATGTATACGTCAGTTCGCATATAAATGTCAACTCGCCAATGACCGATATGCCAGTTAGCCTATAGGAGTCTGACTTGAACATTATTTATGTTTTTTGAACATTATTTTATACAACCTGTAACCATTTGGGTCATCTATACGCGGTAAGACTGACCCTGGGATCGTGTGTATCCATTTTCAGCCTACTTACGGCAACTGCAAAAGGGAATTTCCAGAAATCAATACCACGTGACTTCGTCTGCCAATCAGCTAAAGCCTAGCCCTACCAACGTAACCGCAACTTAACCCGCCATTTTCGAGTCATGTGATGTTCTACTTGTTCAAAATTACAGACCTACCACACCTCTTGAATGATACGAAAGTTATTCATACCAATATATTTTGTAAGCCCATGGAATATCTGTTTCAGAAGTGGTATGAAAACCTGTAATTTATCAGATTTCTCTAGTTTGTTCTCCGCTGGATGAAGGCCGAACAGAATACAGTAAAGTACCGGATATCGCTTCGCGAAAATGGAGACACACGATTCGCAAGCCATCTTATGGATGGCGAAGTGTACGCAAATGATTATTTATATTCTTACTTCGCTATGCTATCCAGGTGCACAACGAAAAACTGTGAGAGACAATTTGGAGTTGCACTCTAAATAACCCACTGATTGGCTTTGAATACATTTACGGCACGTCTCCGAGAGAAACTGGTGAAAATGAACACCCTACGTACCAATTCTCATAACCCTCTACTCACGTTCACCTAATTTTATCATTTTCCTTGAAAATCAACGGAGCGTTGGTAAAATCATCTTGATCATGGCTGCAACTATTTTGTAAAGAGCGGGTCACGTTGTAATCAAGAAAAGCGTGCAGAACGTTGCTGTAGTCATATTTTCACAAAGTCCGTCAGCCGTATTTATAGAACTCACCGTATTTTATACTGCCTCTCGCTGCAAAACGTTTGTGGTAGTTTTACTCAAACATGTCAAATGGAAATGTGAGTTCTGATAAATGTCTATTAAGTATGATATAACTCCTGAGGAAATATTCTGGATCTCAGTGATGAAATAATATTGGAGTTTTGTGCTAATCAAAACAAAGCCAAGCTCTTCTGATATTGTTTTTGTGAAATGAGATTGTATAATAAGAAATGTTCAACTCATTTAATCTCCAAAGACAATAAAATTTACCTAGACCTTTGTAAATTGAACTACATATACCTGTGTTGATGTAACACAGGATAGATTCATCGGTGGGATGTACTAGCTCTGAATGTTGCAGGCCTAATGTTCATTAAGATTACTAGTTTGTTTATCATGACCGCCCTCTCCCAATTATGCCTCCGCCTGAAAGATTCGTTTCATTTATTAATTTTGTCTTGCAGTTGTTCAAGCAACATGTGCCTACAAGCATGGGAAGGCAAATTTCACATGCCTCGCCAGAGATTAGAAAGCTAAATTCTTCTATTAAAGGTTGTTCAAGTTTCAAAGACTAATTAGAGAACTGCAACAGTCATATTTATTTATTTATTTGGCAAACAAAATTAACAATTTACTTGTCAGCTTGTTTCAATGCATATTTTGTATCTATAGAATACAATGTGCCAAACTAAAAAAAAAAAAATCTGCCTGCCCACCCGCCTGTCCCCCTTTCCTAATGAGTAGGTGATGATAAAAGAAACATGTAGTTGATCTGAATTAAATTGTTTGTAACAAATACATTAGCTGCTTCCAGGTGGAAATTCGGAAATTTCTTTCTTTCATAATATTTAATTACATGTATGGTTGAATGTTACATAACCAAAGAAAGGTGCATGTATTTGTTTGAACAAGCCATGTTAACCAGTTGGACAGTTGGCACATGCTCACTTCTTGCCTTTCTTTCCTGTGCTATAATAGTACTTGTACCAGAACCAATTATCAAGTCTGTTGTATAGACATAAAACTAGTTTACACAATGTCAGTCAATGTTATTTGAAAATTTATAGCTTGACCATTCCAGGCATGTCAGATCCATGCAGGGCAACATAATATATAAGTTCTCCCACAAGCATGCTACTGCTCACTTTTCAGAGTGTTGATGTTTGGTATTTTCAGGGAGAATTTCACACGCAGGGAGTAAAGCTGTGAAGTGTAGACCACTGCAGGCACAGGCAGGATTTGTACCCAAGGGTCTGTTTACCTGTAATTGGTGGCTGTTGGCACCTGGCAGATCCATTGGCCTGACAATGTTTGACGATTAAGTTTACCCCAGTTACTTTCTCTTCAGGTAAGCCATTAGATAGACATGGTTAGAAATACGGTAGCTTATTAAGTAAACTTTGATCTGTGTACAAATGAAACTAACTAGTAACGCCAACTTCCCAGTCAAAATTGGGGTCCAAAAGGGACATTTTATTAAGAATGCAACATTTTTCTTGTCTACTATCGTATATATGTTCTTGTCAGTTTTCTCAGCTCTAAATAATTCTGGAAGATCGTTGTAAGAGCCTGTTGATCCTCAGGGTTAGATATTTGCTAATTTTGCTTCTGTGTGAAACAAGGCCTTGAAAGAATGCTTCACTCATTTCTGTGTCTTATTCCCGAGCATCTGTGCACTGCCATATTTGCCACAGCCGGTTCTACGTGACAATGAGGCTGCTAGAGCTGATGACGCCGTATTAAGGATAAGAGCATGATTGCCGAGTGATCCAATAAGTAGTGGAATATGTTCAGATGCTCATTATTGTATGATCATAAAGAAATAGAATCGATATTTCATCTGTTTCCTCTTCTTTTCATTTTGATGAAATCGGAGGCCTTAAACTTTGACGTAATTTAGAATTCCATGTGACGTTGGTGTGACATTATTACAGCCCACACAATTCACCTTAGCAATCAGCAATTGCCGAGGTACATGCCATGGCATAATCAGTTCACCTCAGCAATATTTAACATGGTGTTAAATTTTAGGAATATTTAATATGACATATTATTGCCGAGGTGACCTTTCTGAATTGTGAGGGCTGTTATTTGGTGCTCAAAGCATCAAAGGGTGATGCTTAGTTGGTTCGTCGTGATATAGCTGAAATATTGTTGAAAGCGACGTTAAATTCCATTCACTCACTCACTCACTCACTCACTCACTCAAAGCATCAAATTACATCAAACTTGCCAGAAAAATGGTGGCACCCAGATGCTCGGGAATAAGATAATAAAATGAATAAAATGATACTTTCCGGTCTTCATAGGCAAGAAATATTTGGAACACTTTATTTATAAGTACACACCTCCACAATAGAAGCATATTTGAATTGAGCGAAGCATTCCTTTAACACTGATTTCAGATTTTCACAAAATGGGTCATGTTCCTGATAAAATATCACATCCCAATCCATTTGATTGTGTATCAGTTGCCAAATGGGCAACCATAACTTGTTACTTGTACTTGTTCACAAATTATTGTTCCGAACCCCTTATTTCTCCCCTGTTTGACTGACAATTGGCAGTGCATTTGTCAACAGGGACACAAACTTTGGGCTATAATTATCAGGCTCTTTGTAGGCGACATTCTGTTAATGTTTCTCAGAATCTGTGAACATCTAACTTATTTTGCTGGGAGTGGGCCTCATTAACTTAGTTTCTGAAGAAAACATGTATGTTGTACATAAAAACAGGTATGTTGTACATGTTGTACATGTACATGTATGTTGTTTTAGCCAATCATTATGTGTCCCGTAACAAACTTTAAAAAGGGTTGGATACAAATCACGACCTGAGCAAATTGCATATAACCTTTGGTTCAGGTGGCAGTCCGTGGCATGAAGGCTTTTTTGCATATATACTTTAACATGGATATCTCATCTCATGAATGTCTAAAAAGGGTTATGCAAACTACAGGTAGGTATGTTTTGATTTTCTTATTCTTGTAACAACTATGCATTTCCTATTGTATGGGATTTCATAAAATTCTGTCAAGGACATTGAAATAAAAATATTCACTGACCAAAACTGTTCCTAATCACAAAGATATACATGTATGGATAGGTGGGGTACTTGGAAACACAGAATTAATTGTGAATGGCCTTATTGTCTGGAAAGTCATCTTAGCTTGCTAAGGGCGTTCTACTTAACACTACCCTTAGCTCAATGACTTCATTCTCCGTGGATTTCGTCTGATGTCAGCTTCCCCAAGCCTCGTGTCACATGTCCGCTCTATTTAAACGAGCCAATGAAATTATCCGTATTCAAATATTTTGAACTGGGAATCTCAGACGTGAGACATGTCGATTTCACTTAACATGCTTAAGTGCTCGAGGCGCAAGATTGTGGGAGACCAAACCGAAGTTGTGCCAATTAGCTATTTTAGTTCTCACTCTAATGGAGCATACTTCTTTGTTTTTCTTGAGAAAAATCATATTACAAACGGCCTAACATATTTGAAAAGAATAAAATCGGTGGCAGTTCACAGGAAAATGATATGATTTATATTTTGTAATGGGGGCACTTCGAGGCCCACCGAGGGATCATTTCACTCGATCGCTTTCTGAAGGTGTGTCTTCGTTTTAGGAATGTGATTGCGCCGATGTCGGGTCTCACGGGACCAATCGGATTTGACCATTTGGGAAACGCCCTAATACACTCATATATCACCCGTTACCGCATGGCTATGAGCAGAAGTTCTACGTATGATCGTGCCATGCTTTCGGATGATGCTGGAAAGTGTTCCTACACATGTCCTAGGAGCCTTCAGCCACAAATATTCGGCCATTCTACAACACTTAACTCAAATATACTTTTATTAATGAATAATTTCCCTTCATTGTCAGCCCAAATTTAACGAGATCTGTTTCATTATTCATCTGTTATAGTGTTAACAACATCGCTTTCATTTCATTTGTTTCAATGAAAACACAAATGACCCAGTTTTCCATTTGAAATGAGGTAGCGGTTAAAAGCGCTAAAACAGGTGAAGACTGTAAAAAATAATGCATCTTACATGTATTACTAATTAATAAATATAAGTTAGTTGTTGTAGAATGGCTGAATATTTTTTTAAAATAATTTTTACATGGATGAGGTCGCTCAACCCCATGGTTGTATCGATTTTGTGCTTTTTGGATGAGAGAACTCTGACCCCAGCCAGACAATCTGTCAGAAATTATCTGTCATGTGGCTTAAGTAACAGGTTAGCCTTATGGGTATATCTAATAAGCGTATTGTAATCTTTGAGAAGATTTGTAGTTTATGAATGAAAAATATGTGTATGGGTACATGTCTACAGATAAATGCATACGAAAAATTTCTAATTTGAAGTTGACACAGATTTTGACATGTAAATTTTGCATTTTGACCCCTCGTTTCCAAGGAAGCATCATTTGTATCTACTGTAAACACATCCCTCAATGAACTAGATCAATGTAACTGTAATAATATCTCTACTTCTAATGATATGGTTTACAGTCTGCAGAAGCAAGTTCTCAAATCTTGATCATTCTTAAGAAAGTTACCGGATAACTCTTTAATAGCAAAATAGCATATTTCTTTCGGACTGCCTTACAAGATAGGCTTGAAAGTGTCACACCTGTATTAGTAAGCTGGCTGAAAAGAAAATGCAAATTAATGGTTGCTAATAGACACCTATTGTCAGTTGTAAAGTCAAATTCCTGTTGTCCATGAGTCTAGAGCCGAGATCACAAGTATGCCATTTACTGGTGTTGGTAGATACCATGGTCATAATCAATGGAAACTTGTCCGCTAACTTCTCGTCGCTTCTAGCAAATAGTTCCTTTGATTCTCGTGAATTCTCGTCTCTAATACAGTACATGTTCAAGTGTAAGGATTAAACCGGTAGGTACCACTATGTTTCACTTTACAATAGCCATAGCAACTGAAGCTGAAATTCAAGATTAAGGCAAAAGTAATATTAGTTGAATACTTGTTTGTCCATACTATTGATAAGTCACAGTTTCTTGTCATTTCTTACACTGTACATGTCTATTATTGACATGATAGTCCTCATGGTCATGATCAGTCTCTTTGATATGGTCATTAGACACTAATCATTTATCTCTCTTTACTTTGAGATACCGGTACGTGTTTTGGCATACTTTTTATAAACCTGAAATAGTCTCCATTGATACTGATGGTTATTGTTACTGATGGTTACATAGCTCTGGAAACTGTTCATGCACTTATACTCATTGGTTTTCTCACAAATTCATTCATTCCAGCCCTCTAATTAAATTGTTGTTGTTGTTGTTGATGATGATGCTTAACCTTTAGTAAAGGGAGAGCTTTTCAGTCCTGAAGGAACTAGAACAAGCACATGAGCGATTTCTTTTTTGGGAGATTATTTGAGTTTGAACGCAGATAGATTGCCGACCAAAGAAAACATGTTCCTTGGTATTTATCAACCGTGGGAAGAATCAATCTGTTTCACCTGAATCACTGTTCTGTCAAAGATTCAAAAAAAATTCCCCAATGCACCAACTTTTGTGGCTGAGACTGTAGATCGTGTGTCCCAATGTCTATTCACTATTTCAAATGAGGAGAGCCTTAAACTTTAGACTATACATGTAATGTATCTTGAACTTGAAATTTGCAGAGGATTGGACCTTAATGATTTGTGAAAGTGCAGAATTATGGTTAATATCTGAAGATATTCCCCGCCAGTGAAATTGTTTACATAGCATTATGTACCATAGTGGTGACTATTCACCATAACAGTACCATAGCGGTACCAGAGCAGACACACAATGACCCATGGTCCATTCTGGTATCGCTACATGGTACCGTTATGGTGAATATGTGGTCCCTGTTATGGTGCGCTCAGTACACAGTAGAATAGAATAAAAGTTTATTTGCTAATTAAAGCAGTAGACATGAGGTGAACAATCAGTATAATTATACATTCATAAGGCCTCTGTTAATTAATCTTTAGCTTCTCGTGACCCGCCCGCATGTTTTTTTTGTCGTAACAATAATAACGCATTGTTTTAATTATTTGGCATCTTTTGCTGCAAAAAAAAAAAAAAATCTGCAGAACAAGGCAGCGGTCGAAATAACGCCTGCATACCTGCCGCCGGCAAGTGAATTTTTTTCCGGCGACCGGTTGCAAAAAATCTACCTGTCGCATGCGGCAAGTAGGATTTCATCTAACAAAAATGATAAAATGCGATCAATTTTCGTAAATACCTTTTAGAAGTCTAGATCTATCTGAAGGAATGGACAATCCAAGAAATAATCCATTGAAAATTTATTTCAAGCCGATCTTTGGCCATTGTTGTTGGTGTTCTCTATCATTTGTTGTTGTATCAACATTTCCCGCGACAAGTTTACTTCCGGTTGCGCGGGAACTCTTGCGCGGTAGTCCGGTGCATGCAAAAGTCGGACCTGTTACGAAACGGAATTGGACTATCTGTTTTTTTCCAGTTCGTTCCGATGGTAAATAATAATTTTGGCTTCTTTTCTTGGGCTTCTATTCACAAGCTGACGTTTTTCTATGCAGACATTTCGGTTAATTAATAATTCCAACGGGACTCTGGTGGTTGGTTCTAATTTATTGGAAGCAGCAAGGGGAGACTATTGATAAATTTAACTAAATATATGTATAAATATAGGTAACTCCCCTCAAATTTTCATTCTTTAAAAAGGGTGTTACTTGGATCTAAATTCTATGATATAATGTCACAGGTGCCATTTAAATTTCACATGATTAAGTCAACAACAAAGCTTCTTGCAGTTCTAATTGTAGAAATTAGGGGGAATAGTTGTCTTTGACATATCAAAGTTGACGTCAACTTTCCATTGGTGCTCGAAGTTTACCACATACATAACTTCTTTTTTATTGCAATGTCTTAATGCAGCCAAATAATTAATAATTAATAATTACAGCATTCAGCATCATCATAATTTCCTCCCAAGGTCATGAGAAGCTAAAGATTAATTATCAGAGGCCTAAACAATACCATACACCCTCCCCATGATCAGAATGATTCCCACCCTCAAACAACATTACCGTTATCCAGACTTATATTGCATTACCAGTAGTACAGAAGCAAGGGAGTTCATTCATGATTTCCTCAGGGAGAAGTTAAATCTGTATTCTTATATATCCTGTTATATTTTTGTTTCCACAAATTCTCAAAAATGCGGTAGTTGTACGAGTTGAGAACACTGAATGTTAGTCATTTAACGTTTTCCTAATATAAATGGAGGTGCACTTCCTGTGATTGAATTATTCGAGACTGTTACTCGTACTGTTGTTTGTTACTCGTACTGTTGTACATTATCATAGGAAACTTTGGGTAACAGTGTAAAGTTTAAGTCTGGGCTTAGGATATTAACTTATACAACTAAGTTCATTAGGATAAGATTGTACATGTACAATGTAACATGGAGCGGCTCATAATAAAGCTTGGATTATCCATCCAGTTGTTCCGGTAATATTATGGCTGGTTACATTGAACACATGTACAGGTACTTGATCATGTAGTAACAGGGATATACAGAAACAACAACAACGTTGTAGTGTATTGATTTTGCTAACATGTGTTACATGTAGTAATGTACCTGTAAAGTGCACTTTCTGATCTTAATGGAGATAAGTTCATGGAATAAGGTGTTGGGAAATAATCCACTTGATGTGATAATTTGAGATGTGTTTACTCTGCGAAGAGCGGCCATACGGCACCATCATATTTGTACATGAAAGCCAGACTCTGTGGGCTGTGATGTTCCTGTTTCGTAAGGCCCAATGTTGGTTTTAAGGGCAGGGGGTAGTGAAGTCCATTGGGGGAAGAACATGAGACAATGACACCATGTCACAAATCATTCGAAATGTTACAATATTCAATTTGATTAAAAGAATAATTGTTTACTACCTCTTAAATAATCATTTTAAATGCCATTTTAAAACATCACTATATTTTCATTAAACCGATAACATGGTTTGGAAAATGTTGTGATAGAAATAAGCTGAACACTGGTACAAGATTGCAAACCCTATGCTGATCCCCCATTTCAGGGTGAGAAATAGCTCTTTCCCGGTTGCCCGGGGCAATCTAAATTTCCTTTGGGCAACCAAATTCTGTCCGAATTGCAATGCATTTGGATGTGTTGGTTGCGCGTGCTTGCTGATGGGCAACTATAATTTGTTTGTCTATTTCACACCCAGCAGCTTGCTTTTCACACCGGAGGTCTCAACTGTGTAAAGTTTCATAATTAAGCAACATTATTGGTAGTTCACATGTTCTTCTCCACAGTGCTTACATTACTTCTACTCAACTCGGACGTCATTCTCTCGCATTCTCATCTTTACCCTCACACGAAAGTTACTGAACCTGGGAGTTTTTGGACACTGACTTTTTCCTCACCCAAATATTAAGCAAACAGAATAGTTGAATCCAGGTTCTTGCACACAAAAACTCTGAATTTGTACAACGAATATAAAACGAATTTTGTTGTCCCCGCCACATCACGGGGGGTGGGGGCTAGTTAGAAACACCGGTTGTCCAAAATTCCATCTTTCCGTTGTTCATTTCTTGTCGAATGTCCCACCAATAGCTCAAACTATTGAACTGATCGACTTCAAACTTGAGAGTTGGGATTGCTTTTCAGTTACATGTGAACCCAAGATGGCCACTATCGGCCATCTTGGATATTCAGGATTGGATCTTTACACATTTTTTGTCTGATCAATAACTCAAGAAATTACCTGTGTAATCCAAAATGGCTGCCAGCCGTGTTGCATTGTGGGATCTTTACACATTTCTTGTCCGACCAATAACTCAAGAACTATTGAACCAGTCGACATCAAAGTTACTTGGAAAGTATCTCGACATCAATGGGACGATGGTTGGGATTTTTTATCAGTTTCCTGTGTACTCCATAATGGCTGCCAGCCATCTTCGAATTTCAGCATAAATTGTAGATCTTGTTCGAACAATTACTCGAGAACTATTGAAACGATCAGCTTCAAACTTGGAGTGTGGTTTGACATCTGAGAGATGTTTTTCATTTACCTGCATAATCCAAGATGGATTTTCAATTACCTGTATAATCCAAGATGGTCACTGCCATTCCCTCTCGAATTTTAGGTGCTCAGCTTGGATCTTGTCCAGGCAATAACTCGAGAATGATTGAACTGATCAACTTCAAACTTGGAGAGTGGTTCAAATGACATCGGGACAGTTGGCAGTGCTTTCCAGTTACCTGCATAAGATGTCCGCCATCAGCCATCTTGTGTAATCCAAGATGACTGCCATCAGACATTTGGATCTTGTCCGGACAATAACTCATCGCAAATGACTAGCCGATTCTACTTCAAATTTGGAATACTAACATTTTTACAACATTATTACTTGTCTCCCCTCTAATCAGTTTTCTGATGGTCATTAACACTATGAACTATATTGCACACATTTCTTTGTATCATCATCTTCATCTTAACATTCCATTATTTTAAACAAGTCCTTCTTGTCCCAACTTAATTTCATCTTACCAACATCACTGTCAACACCTTAAAAATATGTAAATGCGCTTTCTATATTAAAAGCAACATGACCACTGTGGGATGCATGGCTGATCAGAGAGATCTCCATTTTCAAAACTTTTCTTTCAATCAAGGATATGGGATATCAGCGACCAAATAAAATCTACCATGGAGGTCCAAGCCAGCAGCACCAGTGGATTACATCCACCATAACTGGTGCTGTTCTTGCTATGTTGGATTTGTGTTTTGTTATATTTTGACATATTTTGAGACCTCAGCATTCATATTTTTGCTTTGTTACACATTATTGTGAGCATAAGGTTTCAGATTTTTGTGTTAATTCATGGATTGCATGTTCTTGTGTCTACATTATAGTGCATTTCTTCTACAATTTGCATGTATATCTATTTACATGTTACACATAACTTCCATTTCACAATTGGCAATACAACAATAATATATTATTATTACAAGTTTGTGACTCCCAATAATCAATGAAAATGCACCTACTTGAATGGTATGCGTCCAGTATAATTGCTGTTAAACACTGTAGTTGACAGAAGAACCATTTCCTGTTAATGTAATAATGTCCCAACAACAATTGTAACCGAACAACGGGTCATTAGACACAGTAGGATCATGATGACCATAAAGTGATTAGCACAGGCAGACCTTCACCTACACACATACATGTACATATGAATGTGATCAATAAATCCTACATTGAATGTTGTTGGCGGTGCATATACCAAGATCACATTACAGATCATTGTGTTTCAGTGTATAAATGTATGTCCTATAGGATCTACAGTGGAAAATGTACAGTTGGAAAAGCTAGTCTGGGCATCAGTGTTTTTACACCCTTACACTCATCATGCAGTTATTGTCTTGTTTTATATTGAGGTCATGACCAAAACATACACATGTAAATAGTCTGAAATCCTATGTCAGAAGTAAATCTGTATGCTATTGTTCACACATTATTGAATTGTATGGCCACTTATTTGGCACCATACATGTCTTGAGTTTTATACCTGTTATTTTCTGAGCAATTCTATACAGTATCCAACACCATGACAAGCCTGGAAATAATTTTTTCACTGGTGCCTGACACTTTGGCAGGCATCAATAACTTGGTACCCGACATTTGGAATGGGGTGCCTGACAAATATATCGGGCCTCAGTGGCCTATTTCATAATCAGCACTACAAAGGGTAACCTACTACTATCAACACAGCTTACAACTGTATGATCAGGAATAGTTGCTTAGAATTATTATTAGCTAAAAAGAAATAAATCTGACAGCATGATTAACTTTGTCAAATTTCTGTATGCAATTCTGTTTTGGTTGAAAAGAAAAAAAATCCCTCAAAATTGCTTTTCAACAACTTTTTAGTACCTCCAAGGATATCCACAGCCTTATCTAGCTGCCTTTAGTTATGTAAAATGTATGGGCACCCAAAATGAATACACAAAAAATAATACCTTCAAAATTTCTTGGAAAAAACCCCCCAAAGATCTTCTGTTTGAAAATCCAAACAAATAAATCTATGCCTCCCAATTATAATTAGGAGAATCAACCACCCAAGATTGTTCATTTTATAACCTTGAAAATGGTCATTTTTCATGAGAAGTGATCGTCAGATGCATCGTTGATGTTGTTATTGTTGCAAAGGTCAATTTCTGAGTCTAAACTTGTTTGTCTGCGGTTTTGCAGTTCAAAAATAATTGCAGCCAAAGCATTCTTACATTTTGTACATCAATGTCTAGTGTATCAGTTTTGTTCTGTTTCGGGTGGCAGCTAGCTGTAAAATGTCAGATCAGCGAATCGTAGCACGTTGTATTTGACATGCCCACCAGAACAATCCTGTCAGAGGGAATCCCAGTGACAGGGCAGGGATTTCCCCCACAATAATGATGACGTCAGCAATAATGCGAACATGGCGTGTGGCGATAATGGAAGCGTGATCGAGCAGGAGATTTTGACCAGCCATGTAGGAATGTCATTGCCAGTTTGACGAATAAAACTGATTTTTCCAGCTTTGAAATAGCGTGAACATCCCCTGCTGAAAAACAGTGCAAAACTGCTGCGACTGATTAAATTTTCCAGTATAAAATGGCACCGGACAAAACGACCAGGTCCGAATGATTTGTGCCTGTCAAAGCTTCATTCGGTGTCGGACATTGTCCGTGACCGGCCCGTTATTTCCAGGCTTGCCATGAGCAGGTATGTTGGAGACTGGAATATACTGGACACAGCTCAGGTGTATCAGATTGTTGATCCCATTTTTATACACCCTTGATGGATTAGGTCCTATATTGCCATCATGATTTCTGTCCGTTCATCGATCCATCCTTTAACTTCTGTTGTTTGTGCGATATATCTCGAATTCAAAGTTATATATAGGTTGCTCCCAAACTGTCTGTATAACCTGTCCATGGGACAAAGAAGAACCCTATTTATTTTTAGGTCAAAGGTCAAAATCACTTGATCTAAATATCTGCTGAAAAATGGAAAATCTCCAGTTTGATGTTATGGATTGATACCAATCTTTGGATATACCTTGCCAATGGGGCAAAGAAAGTCAAAAGTTTAAAGGTCAAGTTCACATAGGCCAGACAATTAACCTTCAAAACGTAAAAAAAATCTCCTTTTTCAAGTTGTGAATTGGTTCAACATTGGATATATGGTAACTTGCTCATGGGGCAAAGGAGAACCCTATTTATTTTGAGGTTAACAGATCAAAGGTCAAGGTCACCTATGCTAGAAAATTTAGAAAAATGGAACATTGTATTGTTTGTCTCTTATACATCTACAGTATGTAACTCCAACAGGGATGTTGATTATGGTCAAATATCTACTATTCCTCTTTAGGCAAGCATAGAAGCCTATTGATTTTGATGACTCCTGAATATTCCTTGAAGTGAATTAATTTTGAATACAATTTTTGCATGTACATCTACATGTTTCCAAATTTCTGCATTCCCCATTCTAACATGTCTAATATCCTCCTGTGTGATTGCTTTTCAATCATGTCTGTTCAGCATTGTTCAGGTTACAGGGGCATATATTGAAGTCCAATAATTTGGCCCTTGGTGCCATAACTGGCATAAGCTGTGTCTTCTCTTTTGAATGTGCTAAATCAAATGAATTCAATCAGTATATGGTAATCCTTCTAGATAATACATGTAATTCAATCCCCCTATAAATCAGCTGTTCCAATGAATTTGATCAGTCTCTAAAACCATTGAAAACAAAGAAATAATGGATTATCACATGATTTTAGACAATTTTGTTAGCCCACCATCACCAGATGGTGGGCTGTTCAAATCGCCTTCCGTCCGTCCGTAAACAATTCTTGTTATCACGATTTCTCAGGAACTACTGCATGGATCTTTCTCAAATTTGGCACACAGGTTCCCCTCGGGATCTAGTTGTGCAAGATACCTTTTCTGGTCCGATTCGAAAATCCAATATGGCCACCAGGCAGCCATATTGGATTTCCCCATGAAAATTTGTTATCGCGATTTCTCAGGAACTACTGCATGGATCTTTCTCAAATTTGGTACACAGGTTCCCCTTGGGATCTAGTTGTGCAAGATACCTTTTCTGGTCCGATTCGAAAATCCAATATGGCCACCACGCAGCCATCTTGGATATCCCCATGAAACTTTATCGCCATTTCTCAGGAACTACTGCGTGGATCTTTCTCAAATTTTGTACACAGGTTCCTCTTGGGGTCTAGTTGTGCAAAATCCAATATGGCCACCAGGCGGCCATCTTGGATTTTTCCATTCAACTTTGTTATCGTGATTTCTCAGGAAGTACTACATGTATCTTTCTCAAATTGGGTACACAGGTTCCCCTTGGTATCTAATTGTGCAAAATATCCGGTCCGATTCGAAAATCCAGGTTATGCTTCAAATTAATACGGTATTCCCGAGTTGTGACGTTGCATAACAAGAGTCGGCGGATCAAACGGTGGGGCATATTCTATATATTGACTTTAGAGAATATCCATATCTTCACCTTCTATATCAAGGAGTTCAAATGATTCCGAATTAAAATGTATTTCTTCAAATTTTAAATCAGTTTACTTTAGTCCATGGCGTTGCAAGTGAACTGCCCCACCGTTTCGTCTGCCGACGGGTCGGCTACACAAAGGGATGTCACTCCTGTGACGCAACGTCACAGCTTGACAACTGTAGACTACTGCGTGTTTCGATCCATGGAAGATAATCAGGATTCAAATACTTTCAAAGTTTCAACATTACCACATGGACCGGATCCCTTCAGTATTAATCTGTGTACCATCTTACTATTTTCGAGCATGGTATCTTGAAAGAGATATCTCAAACTAGCCCAGTAAACAAAACAGAATTATCATTCGTTCCTACTTATAAAATCTTAGGTATGTTTCATAGCTCATGCCAAAGTGTCAACGAGATTTGTCTTCGCTTCCAGTACCCAATGATGACATGTGCAAAAAAATAGATCAAAAATACTACAAAATGAAGAAGAAGGATCCTCCGGACATTCACTTTCACACTAACTTTGCTCATTTCACTTGTACTATAACAACCGACATAAGTACAGTTTCTAGAAATCTTGAAACTCCTGAAACTTATAAAGATAATATCTGGGTGTTTTCCAGTGTCCATTTTTCGCTCAAATTCGAAATTCTGCAAATAAAATTACAAATCAATCGTTTGTTCTTAGTAACAATGGACAAAAAGATCCTCTTGTCATTAGCTTAAAATTATCGCACAATGGTGGGCGCCAAGATGCTTCAGGATCTCTCGTTTTTATAAATTTCGCTTCCTGTTATTGAATTATCAGACGTATTAGCAAACCTTTGAAGTAGACTTTTCATTCTGCTAATATCCTTTTTTTGGGGGCATCTGCATATAAAACAGCTGGGAGCACAGAAGTAATACAGCAGCCCTTTCTTAGAAGTACATCTGCAAACTGACCAAAATCACAAATTGCCATTCAGCAGGTAGCATGTAAATGTACTGAAGCACTCTCTTCAAGGGCGAAAAGTGAAAATGACCACCACTTGTTTTCAGCATGCTGCATGCAGAATTGCCATTTGATTTGGCAAAGTCTGTGGGTTTTCATACAAATAGTTTTTTGTGAAAAATGACTGCTGTGTCACTTGTCTACACCCCGCTGTTTTATGTACAAGTGTACATGCTGCTTGTCAACAGAATGATATTACTGCCCTAACGAAATTGACAATCACATACCCACAACCTTGGCCGAGCAGAAGGATCAATCGCTTTCATTGATGTGAACGTATGCATTTTGTTCTGCTGTCAGCCTACATGTAACTATCTGCACAAGTCCATGTAAATCTTAAATCCTCGCAGAGGGTTTACCCGGACATTTTTGGTGATTCGAATGAGTTCTTGAGTCGATGGCTCTATTATACAATCTCGTGCATTTCATGCCCCGCGCTTGTTTTAAATTAGCATGTCGGTATCTCCAGCCTGCGGTTTTTGTCCCCCGCTACTTAGTAGGGGGGGGGACTTAGAAACACCGGTGTCCGTAATTCCGTAATTCCGTGATTCCGTAAGCTTTTCTTGTCCGGACAATAACTCGTGAACGATTTAACCGATCAACTTCAAACTTGGGGTGTGCCTTGACATTGGCGAGAGGACGGTTGGGATTGTTTTTCAGCAATGTACATAATCCAATATGGCAGCCATCAACCATATTGGATTATAAGCAGTTGGATCTTAGATTTTCTTGTCCGGACAATAACTCGTGAACGATTTAACCGATCAACTTCAAACTTGGGGTGTGCCTTGACATTGGCGAGAGGACGGTTGGGATTGTTTTCCAGCAATGTGCGTAATCTAATATGGCCGCCGTCAGCCATATTGGATTATAAGCAGTTGGATCTTGTCCGGACAATAACTGAAGTACGATTCAACTGATCTACTTCAAACTTGGGGAGTGCCTTGACAACGGTGAGAGGACGGTTGGGATTGTTTTTCAGCAATGTACATAATCCAATATGGCCGCCGTCAGCCATATTGGATTATAAGCAGTTGGATCTTAGATTTTCTTGTCCGGACAATAACTCGTGAACGATTTAACCGATCAACTTCAAACTTGGGGTGTGCCTTGACATTGGTGAGAGGACGGTTGGGATTGTTTTTCAGCAATGTGCGTAATCTAATATGGCCGCCGTCAGCCATATTGGATTATAAGCAGGTGGATCTTGTCCGGACAATAACTGGAGTACGATTCAACTGATCTACTTCAAACTTGGGGAGTGCCTTGACATCGGTGAGAGGACAGTTGGGATTGTTTTTCAGCAATGTACATAATCCAATATGGCCGCCGTCAGCCATATTGGATTATAAGCAGTTGGATCTTTGATTTTCTTGTCCGGACAATAACTCGTGAACGATTTAACCGATCAACTTCAAACTTGGGGTGTGCCTTGACGTCGGTGAGAGGACGGTTGGGATTGTTTTTCAGCAATGTGCCTAATGTAACCGCCGTCAGCCATATTGGATTATAAGCATTTGGATCTTAGATTTTCTTGTCCGGACAATAACTCGTGAACGATTTAACCGATCAACTTCAAACTTGGGGTGTGCCTTGACATTGGTGAGAGGACGGTTGGGAATATTTATAGTGTATAACTTGACTGTCAACACCTTAAAAATATTTAAATGCAACCATTACCTCACCGCTGTTGGGTGCATCGCTCATCAGCGATATCTCCATTTTCAAATCATACTCTTCATCAATGATATGAGATATCATCGACCACAAAAAATCGACCATAGAGGTCCATGGCCCCCGCAGCAGCAGCGTCAGTTATGGTGGATGTAATCTACCATAACTGGTGCTGCTAGCGGGGGACATGGACCTCTATGGTCGATTTTTTCTTTGACTTCCGATGTCGATTTCCGCTTGACATCAAAGCAGTTTGACCCGCGATAAATTGAAACATGTCACCTCGCAGCGGATTGGCCTAATCAACTAGCTTAGCGCGTTCACTGATTGGGTTTATTCAGGGGAAACCCCTTGCTCTATTTATATCCAGAACTCGTATGGGTAACTAACCAAGCCAGTGTATCGACCCCAACAGATCGATCGATACAGTGGCTCGCGAGGATGACATGTAACTAGTATGCATTGATCATCATATCCTTGATGTGACAAGCTGTCACGGATTTGGTGCTGACAGTTTTTTCAGCATAGTGTACTTGACCAGGGAGTCTGAAATATGCAATTCGAATTGATCATATTGTAAATTTGATTAGACCTATATGATCGTTAATCCCTGCACAAATTTTGATCAGATATATGTCAGACCCTTCAGGGTAGATATTTCTAGGTTCATTGATGAAAAGAATCCTTTTATCTTTTGAACCTCATACATTTATTCATAGACATGATAGAATCACTCCTAGATTCATTTCAAGTCCTACTCTACATCGCAGAGCCATCAACGGGAAAAACAATAACAGAGATGTGTTTCAGTAACAGAGATTCATTGCTTGCAATCAAAATCATGTGGGCTGAGCTGTATAGGCGGCTGATAACGTTTTATCATAAATACACAAATTCATTAATTTTTTAGATAACGATAACATGATTTCCTTCTGTTTGGCATCTGAACAGTGTGTGAAACTACAAAAGGGTGTTACCACCAGTATAATTATAGCAGCATACTGATTTACTGCTTGTTTGAAAGGATACTCATGTCAGAATTGCCATAAACTTAACGGTATGCAAATGATGATAATAAAGTTATTGATTATCCCACCATCCCATTTATGATATTGTTTATCAGTTGGGAGCGTTCTCTTGTGCATTACAGGCCTGTTTACTGTCCATGAAGTAAAAGATATTTGTATGAGAAAATCAATTTGGTTTTATATCCATCCTTCCACTTCCTTAGTACCTTTTTTCCATGTTCACCGTGTATTTATTGATTGCACATACCTGTTCAATGTACCATTTACGTATCCAGGTGTGTTTGTCGCTGGGAAATACATAATGCAGCGTCTTTATTATCACATTGTACATGTACAATATGTCCTGTAGTCATTATGGGATGGACTGGGTAATAATAAAGTGAATACAAACATTTTCTCAAAAGATTGTTATTTAATCTTATTTGCTTAACAACCAAAGGGTATTGACATCATATTGATTTTTTTTATGTCTATGTAATGTGGCACACTATTTAGAATATGAGTGAGTCAGATTGCATTGTTGTTGTATTTAAGGCCCATTCTCGCGATGCGATTTGTAGTGACAACTCGGTTGGGGAATCCCTCTTTTTATAGCATGCAACTAATCGCATGAAATAGGACCTGCCCTATTTCTTACGACTTGTAGCATGCGACTAAAATCGCATGAGTGTTCTCCCGATGCGACTGAGTTGTACGCTACAAGTTGTTACTACAAATTGCACCGTGAGAATGGGCCTTTAGCAAGGTTCTTCAACTGATCACAAAATTTAGTTCACTAATCGCTTCAAGTAATTAACAAAGTCTCTAAATCCCACTGATAAAACCATGATTTATCATCATGAGTATATAAGGGGATCAAATTGCCTACATTGATGATGTGACTTCACCATTCAAGAGTTTAAAAGTTTGAATTGGATGTTGACTGTAATGTTGATCGAGTTAGCTGATGGCAAAAATGCCTTGGAGCGATGATGTAAGAGGGAGTCGCACTGTGAAAATAGTGGCATCGCTCCCACTTACGTGAGAGTCGTGATCTCACTATCATAAAAGGCATGACTGTCTGTTGAGATTGTCCGATCCTTGGTGACAAAAATTGACAAAAACTTTTCAGTCATAGTCAGTAGATGTATTTGTTGGTGACTTTTTTTCCAATGTCAATTTTTCAATATAACACACAGTACATGTATACAGTGTAAGATTATGTACAAGTACCATGATCTGAGTGAGATCAGTTCACCCAGGCTGAGATGTACATGTATCACTGGTTTATGATCAATATGATTAATTGGAAATAGAGTACATTTAGTTCAGATTGATCTGTAATCAGGTACATTGACCTGTAATATCCGGCTATAGACTAGCCAATACTTCGACCACCCCTACAACCTGGCCTGCTTCTAAAAACATTATCACAGTCGATGTCTACTATTAATAAACTGATCAACCATGCCATTTGTGTAACACACAGAAAAGTTGATCAAACAAACATTGGGTCGTCATGGTACATTGTGTTAGTTTAATTGATTAGGAAACCCAGCAACAAGGATGCAATCATTTTTAAACATCGATTAGACTGGATGTCATCAAATGTTATTGATTATACTAAAACTTCATGAAAATTTATTACATGATATGAAATATACATTGTAATTACATGTACTTGCACTTTCATAATTGTCAGGCCCACATCTTGCTTTCCATTGAATTTACAGGAATCCAAACAGTTTTGGAATCTAACTCGACAGGAATCCATGGGAATGCAAAGCTATCATTTCAATACATATTGCTCAAATTGTACAGGAATCCTTGGATTATTTTGCTGGAATGATGACTGCCTGAAAATAAATGTCTTGATTCAGTACATGTAACATTGCCCAATTTGGATAGGCCTATAATTTAATTGAAAACTTGTTTTTTTGTTCTTTGACAGACCTGTGCTGATACACATGTAAGTGTGCATATGGTGTACTTCCAAGATGGAACGACTACAGGCTAGAAGTGGTAGCAAGAATAGAACTGATCCCATACACATTGTAAATCTCTCGGTATCATTGTGGCACAAACAAAGAAAAAATTTGTAAACAGGACATAAGAAGAGTTACTTCCACTTGATTGTGGAATCTTCAGTGTTTGCGAGGGTACGTATGCTAAAATAGATGGGAGATACGAGTACTATGTCCAGAGGTGTTTTCTCAGGTTCCGTTTCCACGGTACATCGTGACATTACTGATCAGCGATACCGGGAACTACGGCGACCCAGAAAACTCCGATTTTATGTTAATGGAGATCGATACTTCCGAGGGAAGAAACTGTATATAACACCCCATCGGTACTTGAACTTTACTGATCTCCTCGGTGATCTGACGGGAAAACTTGTATCCAAGGCATACCTTCCATATGGCGTCCGACAGATCTTCACTCCTATTGGTGGCACTAGGGTAACAGACATCGAGGAGTTTAGTGATGGTGCTGCCTATGTGTGTGGAGGATTCGAGCCGTTCAAGGGTGTGCGATATGGGGGAGAAGCTCTGGAAAGATGGTCTATGGGTAAGTCATAAAAACAGGTAAAATGTTTGTATTATCTTGTGGATATGACAGGCTTCGAATTTAACCAATGCCACCAAGGTCATTGCGATCAACGGCTGGATACCCCACCTACTGGCCTTGATGCCTGATGTACATTTTAAGTAATTTTAGGCCAGCCAGGCCTTAGTGCCCTTACTCCAGGCCTTGCCCCCAAAGAACCATGTATCTTTAGATGGGTAAATGGCCCCAGGTCAGGTGCAATACAGAGTACAAAATTAAAATACTTCCACTACAAGAAATTGTCCAATTGGCATGAAGTACAATATTATATCATATACTCAGAAAAATTTCAAGGCACTGTGTCTCATCATTCTCGAGTAACAGGGCTGTGAAGTAGTGCATTCATGCAAAATAGTGGATTCTGAGGTGTTAACAATTCCTATTGTTCTCTGTAAACACATTAAGATAAAAGATAACCAGAACCTGATTTGGTTTACAACTACATATTGGAACAGCGAGTATGCTGTATCAAGCTGGTTATGGTTATCGTTTATCTTCATACATGTATGTTTATAGAAAGAAATATGAAAGAAATATGGCAATTTTGCACAAATGCACTACTTCACGACCCTGTTATTTGAGGATGATGAGACTCCGTGCTTTGAAATTTTTCTGAGTATATAATATTGTACTTCATGCCAAGTGAACCATTTGGTATATGCAATATTTTATTTCTGGCACTTATACTGCACCTATTCTGGGGCCATTTACCCATCTAAACATACATGGTCCTTTCCCAAATTCGAAGCCTGATGTATGAGCATAAGAGGATCACAAATCTTGATCATGGGCGGACAACATCCACTCAAGGAAAAAAACCCCATCCCATCCAAGCCATCAGGCAATGTTGCTTCTCAAGAGTGGGAATGATCATCCATTGGTCAAGTTAGTTTGGAGTTCTTTTTGATCTAAATCATCTGATTAATAATTCAGCAGATTATCAGAAGCATAAACATCACACCTTTAGCTTGTGCCGCATGTCCTCAATGTTCAGTCTCTGTAGTAAATTTGCCATCTTCGCATACTCAAATCGAACACTACATGTGTTGCCATGACTGAACAGAACACATTTTCTGATCAGAAGACAGTTTATTGATGTCGTAGTTCTATAAATATTCTGTGGTTCATATTAGGAGAAGTGCAACTGTATGACCTCTTTAAATTTCAAATTTGATTGGTTATCAACCACTTGCCATATTTGAAAATCACACAGACATCAAAGATAATCCTGTTGGCAAGCTCATATATGGATTGTCTATCCAATTGGATATACATGTGTAGGGCCTACATGTACATGTAAATAGAGAATATTATCTGATGTAACTTCTAGTTACAGTACTTCTATTCCTCTGATGTATTGATTGGAGAAACTTTATCATATATGTTAGTTGTAATATCAATTTCTTGATTCATGGTGTGGTTCCTTTCTTTCTCCAGAAAACAGTTATCAGTTAAATTGTATTAAGAAGGTTACACCGTATTAACAATGCATGTAAATTTCAGATGGTCATACCAATCGCAGTGGAGGACGATATTACTCCATGGGTAATTGTAGTACATATTAGTGATACTCAAACTTATCCTGTGCCAAATGTGCTTCTGTAATTATGTAATTTACAAACTAACTGTAGCTACAACTATTTCATGATTTTCATGTACATGTACATGTAGTCTAACACTCCTGTGTATCAAAGGTTATCAAGTTGTGGGAGTTGTTCACATTTTAAGTGCTTCTAGTATCTACACAAAAAAGTGAAATATAAGCAACTGTGTAGAATTGGCTGCAAGAAGGTCATGTTGATAGAAACATCCATGCTTGACATAATTATCTCAGAACTGATATCATTGATTATGCTGACTGATCTAGCTGATTATGCTGACTGATCTGTCTGATTATGCTGACTGATCTAGCTGATTATGCTGACTGATCTGGCTGATTATGCTGACTGATCTGGCTGATTATGCTGACTGATCTGGCTGATTATGCTGACTGATCTAGCTGATTATGCTGACTGATCTGGCTGATTATGCTGACTGATCTAGCTGATTATGCTGACTGATCTAGCTGATTATGCTGACTGATCTAGCTGATTATGCTGACTGATCTAGCTGATTATGCTGACTGATCTAGCTGATTATGCTGACTGATCTGGCAGATTATGCTGACTGATCTAGCTGATTATGCTGACTGATCTAGCTGATTATGCTGACTGATCTGGCAGATTATGCTGACTGATCTGGCTGATTATACTGACTGATTATGCTGAATTATCTGGCTGATTATGCTGACTGATCTAGCTGATTATGCTGACTGATCTAGCTGATTATGCTGACTGATCTGGCAGATTATGCTGACTGATCTGGCTGATTATACTGACTGATTATGCTGAATTATCTGGCTGATTATGCTGACTGATCTAGCTGATCATGCTGACTGATCTAGCTGATCATGCTAAATGATCTGTCTGATTATGCTGAATGATCTGTCTGATTATACTGACTGATCTGGCTGATTATGCTGACTGATCTAGCTGATTACGCTGAATGATCTAGCTGATTATGCTGACTGATCTAGCTGATTATGCTGACTGATCTGTCTGATTATGCTGAATGATCTGTCTGATTATGCTGACTGATCTGTCTGATTATGCTGAATGATCTGTCTGATTATGCTGAATGATCTGGCTGATTATGCTGACTGATCTGGCTGATTATGCTGACTGATCTAGCTGATTATGCTGACTGATCTAGCTGATTATGCTGAATGATCTGGCTGATTATGCTGAATGATCTGGCTGATCAAATTAATATTGAATACTGTTTTAAAAATTCACTCAAATTAGGAATAACTACAGTATTGGTATCAAAATTAGATACCCCACCCCACTTCACCTCGCCTCGCACTGTGACATCATATGCATGTTTTCTGGTCGCTTTAATCATAAATGCCCAAATGAAGCAGCCAATCCACCCTTCCCCTTTCCCAGGAATACCCCGTCCTATTCACTATTACTTGTCCGAGGGCCCATGTGGGTGAGCAGCATGAGTTTTGTACCATGTCTGTTGCGATGGGGGGAAGATTTAATTTCCTCTACATGGCGACTGTTCATGGCTAGTCACACGTGCCCAGCTGGTCATATCGTAGTTTAGTTATATAGTCGCTGTTTGGCTGAAATACTGTTGAACACAACTTTAAACCCTCACTCACTTGTTCAAAGATATCCCATGTCATGGCATAGCATTTACATGTACACATAGGGAAATTATATATTATGTACAGTTGACCTCTGACATGTACTTCATGCACTAACTAGTTAATTGAACAGATTAAACATAAATTACATGTAATGATACTGTGATATGACACAATATTTTGGTGTGATATTTGATGGACTGTGAATGGTTCAGTGGCTCTGGCCTAATTTGACTGTAAAAACAGTTTTATGGTCAGTTGATGGCTAACAGTCATCTTAACCCTGGATTGACTGTTATAAGTGCCCAACTTTACTGCTTTCAGGTGTTCAGATTTCAGCACTGATCATTGCACTGTTTGCTCTCATTGAAATCAATACCCCATATAGTCTTCCAGACAGAAGGTTGATTTATATTGTATGCCCAGTGATTATTGTGTGTAAACTACACGTCTGGTTTTATGCATGATAGGGGCATTATTGGCAAACACCCAGGCAGATCTACATGTACAACTGATTTGATATTAATATCTACAGACCTGCATATGTACAGCTCTTACTCATATATGATCATTAAAGATTTATTGCACCCATTATGCATTCGAGAACTTCAGTGGAAATAGTAATTATGCCTGTTATCCGGTTTTAGTCAACTGCTCAAAAACAAAACAGTAAAGGCATTTGAAGACAGTTTCTGATGTGACATCAAAAAAGAGCTGCCATGATTCAAGTGACGTCAATTTACTAAACATACAGCTTTCAAAACAGTACCCGACGTCGAACTCTGTGACGTTTGGAATGTCACTGCATAATACATGTACATGTATCACCATGTGATATCACTCACTGTCTTCAACTGCCTTTTTGTCCCCGCCACATAAGTGGGGGGAACTTAGAAACACCGGCCGTCCGTAATTCCATTATGCCGTCTTTCCATTCTTCCGTCCCTCCGTTACACATTTCTTGTCCAACCAATAACTCAAGAACTATTGAACCTATTGACTTCAAACTTGGACTTCAAAATTGGAGAGTGTCTTGACATCTGTGATAGGACACTTGAGATTGCTTTTCACTCATCTGTGTAATCCAAGATGGCCACCATCATCCATCTCAGATTGTCAGCATTTGGATTTTTGATCTTGGATATCATCGTGCACACCCCAGATCATGGTAAGAATAGGCCTCAGCTCCCCAGACAGGAATAGGACCCAACATCATGAATTGACTGAAATATATTTGAAAGCGACGTCAAATCATATTCAATCACTCACACGCATTTGGATTTTACACATTTTTTTTCCGATCAATAACTCAAGAATTATTGAGCTGATAGACCTCATATCGGTGAGAGGACAGGTTGGGATTGCTTTTCAGTTACCTAGGTGTAATTCAAGATGGACGCTATCAGTCATCTTCCATTGTGAGCAGTTGCATTTTGACACATTTCTTGTCTAACCAATAAATTGAGAACTATTGAACCAATCAAATTCAAACTCGAAGAATGTCTTGACATCAGTGAGAAGGATGGTTGGGATTGCTTTTCAGTTACTTATGTTATCCAACCATCTTGGATTTTAAGCAGTTGGGTCTGGACAAGAATTTGAGAACTATTGAGAGTGGCTCGACATCGGTGAGAGGACAGTTGGCATTGCTTTTCAGTTACCTACATAATCCAAGATGGCCACTGTCACACTTGCCACGGTTTTGCACAAAGTAGCCACTCTCTCATTTCATAATAAGAAAGGCCGTCCAGTTTTTACAGCATGGCAATTCTTCTTCCCTTTCTGCTAACTGATATCTTTAGTATCACCCTGCTGGACGTAACCATTTCTTCAAACGAGTATATAACAATTGCTTGTAGATCGCACTACACGCCACTACAGATTTAGTTGTTTCCGGAATTGAATATCTGGCAGGCCAAAATCCGAACACTTTTTTCGGGGAGTGAAAATCATGATTCCTTTATGGCGATAAAATTTTACAAAAATGAGTAGGTTGATCCCCAGTTTTTTTCACCATTTTAAAATATCCGTTGGACGGGAAACACTTTAACATGCATAAAAAGAAAATCATTTCATACATTTTCTCTGGGTTGTGGGTCGAATTTGACACATTTTCATCCACTTTATGGAGTTTTTACCCCTCGGCCAATTTTGGCCATGGGGTATTGTCGTCGTCTTGTACGTCCGTCTGTCCGTACGTCCGTACGTGAGCGAGATAGCCGGAAAACGGTTCCACTGATGAATTCCAAATTTGGTATGCTTATTTACCAAGTCAAGGACCAGAAGCCTATTGAATTGGGACCTGATTGGGTGGAAACCTTGGTGGCCATCTTTAATCTTATGCAAAATGGATAATGATCCATATCTCGGAAACCGTTCAACTCTTCAATACGGAAGTTGGTATACATCATCGATACATCAAGCAACTTTCAATGAATTACCAAACTGGCTTTTCCAGTCTTTCGTTTTTGAAAATAGCTGGAGTGCTGTTAATCACACTCCTAAAGTTTGAAAAATCATTTTAAGGAGTGTGATATCACACTCCTCCAGGTTACAACTTAGGGAGGCTTACAATTGGCGAGTGCTATTGTTCACACTCCTGAGCTAATTTTCAGGAGTGTGATGGAGTGTGATCACACTCACACTCCTCAAAAACGAATGACTGCTTTTCTGATTAGCTGGAAACCCTGGAGGCCATCTTTAATTTATGCGAAATCGATAATTATACATATCTCTGTTACCATTCAATTGTTTTATATGAAATTTGGTATACATCATCGATACATCCAGATACTTTGAATCGGGACCTGATTGACCTAAAAACTTTGGCGGCCATCTTTAATTTATGCAAATACATGTACAAAACATGCCGGATACTATTATGGTATACATTTCAGTTAACCCACGAACACTAATCATACCCTGATTTCAGATAATTAGTCATGATATGTACGGTAATTATAGTGACTGATAGGTACATAAAGCTTCATTATTTCAGGGATTCATAGAAGTCCAAATTTTACGAACCGAAATCTGGAAAATTTAGGTTTTTTTCACTCAAATTGAGTTAAAATAAAATTTATCGGCATTTTTTATCCCTCAAATTGAGTATATAAATTTTTTACAAACCAGGGTCATTTTTTCCCCCAATGTTGAGTATATAATTTTTTTACAAACCAGGGTAAATGTTACCTTCTGTGAACCTTGTCCACTGTTACCAATTCAGGTATTTTTTAACCTTTTGTGTAATTAAAACCATTTTGTGTCGTTGATTGCGTTTACTCGTTTCCATCATTATGTTTTCAGGTATCCGGCAGGATACATGAACAAATTATGTTAGATTTATTCAAGTTGTTTACGAGTAATACTTCAGGTAATCAGGTAAAACTTTGTAATGCTGCCGGAACTGGTTTTCATTTATATATACATGTACATGTAGTTCTCATATACATGCAGTGACGAGTGTCAACTATTTCCCTCTCTGAAAGCTGTTATATCTCAATCAATCAACAGTACATAACAGAACTTTTAATTCCTTTTTCCAACTTCCACACAGGACTGTCTGAATAATACACAAACACACATCCAATTTCAGTATACAAATATGGCCCAACTTGTTAGGTGGTAATTATAAAGAAAATATATATTGATATCATAAAACCCCATTTATCTATTAATTTAGATCTAAAATTAAATTTGAAGAAACCATTATCCAAAATTTAACATTAACAGAAAAATAATTTTAATTATGGAAACATTTAACAAAAGCAGTGAATTAATAAATATAAAAATATTGTGATGACATAAGTGAAGTTCCAGTTATTGTGATATTATTCAATTACAAATGACCACCGAAAATCACACTGGTTTATAAAACGATGATTGTAGGCCTATATATTTTATTTATATACACGATGATTGTATTGGGTTACACAAATAATAGGAGTCTTGAGGATGATATTATTTTGATAGAATATGGTTAACAAAAAAAAAGGAGGAAAAAAACAACAACGAAACGCTTCAAAACGCTTGCTTGCTCTCTCGCTAGGAAGAGTTCACTCCCTTGTCATGTTTTCAAACCGCACGCTGTAGGGTTGTGTCAATTTTCGTTATAATCAAACCAAAGTGAAAATGATACAGTATTACTATTTTCTCAAGACAGACCACACAGATTATACAAAGAAATACTTACGATTGGCATTCTACGAAAACAACGTGTGTTTATTCAGTATCGTTTGTATCTCCCTGCGTTGGAAGGAACGAGAACGAAAAGGTCAAACGAAAACGAAAACGAAAGCGAAACCAAAAAAAAAAAAATGGCGACTCGTCGATTGTTCAGTGAAATTACGGTTCATAAGTATTCGGGATTCTTCCACGGAAATATACGTCGATGTAATTACGTCGGATAAACTAGTCCCGGATGAATATACCACGTTAACAGACTAAGTCATCCGAGGTAAATTCAGAGCAGCTGACGGAGTTTGCACTTGACGTTGTTGTTGCTGCCGACAGATTCACATGTGCTTTCGCGACCATGGGATGATTTCCCGACAACCGGGTATTGAAATTTCGAATTTACGAAGCTTGAAAATTCAGTTTCCGAAGCTTGAAAATTCAGTTTCCAACACACAAATTGAGTATAAATATTTTGGTGAAAACTTTTGATTTTTTACTCAAAAAAATTGAGTTTTAAAACTCAATCTACGAACCGAAATTCGGTACGTAGAACTGACGTGTATGAATCCCTGTATTTAAGCAGACTGATAATTAATTGTCCATCCCAGTCATTTGATATTAGAGAAAGTCATTGAAATTGTAAAATAACATCAAACACTTTTATAAAACTTCATAGTATATTTGCAAAATAAATCTAGAAGTTGATGACATTCAATAATATGTACTGACTAAAATAAACCTAGTTTATTTTAAATTTGGAACACCATTAAACCATATCTTCATACTGTAAACATGGGTTCAAATAGGAACTAAAACAGATGCTCAGTTGAGCTCACCCTGCAGTGTTAAACATAGGCTATACAGCATTCCTTCTCATCATACTGGTACAGGGAGTTGACGGTCCCCTATAAATAAAATTCCCATGAATTAGGGAGAGAAAGCACATGGCCAGTAGACCCCAGATAATCAGCTAGAGGCACAAGCTGATGGATCTGATTTCTTCGGGCAATCTGTAACTTAAACTCTCTGTAGTACTGGTAATGGTATGGTAACTCTCACTCAATTTTGAAAACTAAATTCAGACAAATAAAGATCTAAATGGATACAGGACTCTTAAAGAGTATGCCTGTCACATCTGGTTTCTCTGATTGGGCGGTAATCTTGGCGGCCATCTTTAATTTATGCAAAATCTTTAATGATTATCTCTGATACCATTTAAGTGTTCGATATTAAATTTGGTTTACAGCATTGATGTATGAAGAAACTTGCATTAATGAATAATCACATCAGTTCCTCTGAGTGGCGGGAAGGACGGGCGGCCATCTTTAATTTATGCAAAATCATTAATGATCTCTATCTCTGATACTGTTGAAATGCTCAATGTAAAATTTGGTATACATCATCGATGCATCAAGAGATTTATGCAATGAATACTGGTTTCTCTGATTGGATGGTAACCTTAGGGGCCATTTCTAATAGCAAAATTTTTAATACTCTGTATATTTGTCACTTGACTGCTTGGTGTTCCTGACATCTTGGTTCAAATTGAATACATTATGAATGAACCCAGAGCCGAGGGGTTTTCAGATGCGCAGCTTCGTATTCATTAAAGTTGGAGATAGTTTAAGGAGGATTGCACATCTTTTATTTTCAATTTCAATAGCTCACTTCTGAAGTAATGGCATGAGTATGTCCATTAAGAAAATATATACTTTTTCAGGGTTTTTGTCTATTTTTTGCCGAAGACCCGAACCCATGCCTGTTTTTAACCACACATTGTGGTGTGGAATTCACCCTTGGATGTTTTCTGGGCAATAACTCGAGAATGATTGAACCGATAGACTTCAAACTGGGAGAGTGGCTTGACATCGGTGAGAGGACGGTTGGGATTGCTTTTCAGTTATGTGCATAATCCAAGATGGCCATTGTCAGCCATCTTGTGTAATCCAAGATGGTCACGATCAGCCACCTGGATCTTGCCCGGACAATAACTCAAGAATAATTGAACCAATCGACTTCAAATTTGGAGAGATGTTTGACGTCGGTGAGAGAAAGGTTGTGATTGCTTTTTAGTTACCTCCGTAATTCAAGATGGCTGCTGCCGTCAGCCATCTTGGATGATTTGGATTCTAGGAAATTAGATCTTGTTCTGACCGTAAGTCGATAACGATGACAAGTTTGAATCCTGTATACATCAGTGCCATTCTACAAGTGCTGAACTCTTGGAATTCGGTATGTTATAAGCTATATTCCAGGCAAATTCTGTTTTATGTTCAACTATCATTTTTACATTATCATTCCCCCCCCTCCTCTAATCAGTTCTTCGCTGCTAACCTCATTAACACTACTAACTATAACTATATTGCAGACCTTTCTTTGTATGATTATCTGCACCTTAACATTTCACATTGTTATTTTCAACAATTCATTCTTCCCAACTTCATTCATTTCATCTCCCCAACTTCACTGTTAACACCTTAAAAATATGCAAATGCACTGTCTACATAAAAGCAACATGGCACCATGGGATGCATGGCTCATCAGAGATATCTCCATTTTCAATTATCGACCAAAATGAATCGACTATAGAGGTCCACTTCCCCCACAGCAGCAGCAGTTATGGTGCTGCTGGTGGGGGATGTGGATCTCTAAGGTCGAATTTCGTTATAGTTTTTGAGCAATTGCAGTTTAGCAGACACTACTACCCAAATGTCCTGATATGACTGAATGATTTTTGAAAGCAACCTAGATGTTTTTGTGATCGTAAACCCTCAAGTAAAGTTTTCATCAAAGATAGATATTACCAGTAGTGGCAGTTAAATGTAGACATTGTAGCCTAGATGTTACTAGTATTGACAGTTAAATGTAGGCATTGCGGCCTAAATGTTACTAGTATTGGCAGATATACAGGCATTGCAACCTATATGTTACTAGTATTGGCAGTTAAATGTAGGCATTGTAACCTTGATGTTACTAGTGTTGGCAGTTAAATGTAGGCATTGTAACCTTGATGTTACTAGTGTTGGCAGTTAAATGTAGGCATTGTAACCTTGATGTTACTAGTGTTGGCAGTTAAATGTAGGCATTGTAACCTTGATGTTACTAGTGTTGGCAGTTAAATGTAGGCATTGCCGCCTAAATTTTACTGGTATTGGCAGATATATGTAGGCATTGCAGCCTATATGTTTAAAGGAATAGACAACCTTTGATAAGCGTATATTGCAAATGAAAGAACAATTCCAGGAGTGTCCAAAACGATTTTTATTTCAATTTTGCAATTTTTTCCAACCGAATAAGAAGCCGTCAATGATAAATTCTGTGGCTTGTAAGGGCGCCGCCATTACGGCAAGTTTAGTGACGTCACTGGGCCGCAGAACACTGCAGTGAACTGGGAGGAAACACAGTTTGCCATGCACTGGAATAATCGCAGCCCAATAGGCCAGCAGGTGTGGATACATTCTTGTATTCTGTACCCTGTAAATACTGGCTAATGTTTGTACAATAACAATGATCTTATCCTTGTTGAGAAATCGGGGTTGATCTGTCGTCTAGACTGTCTAAGTGTCAAAAAAAAACACAGCATCGAGTTGTCTGATAAAATATGCTTTCGTTATAGGCTAATACTTTTCAGCTGATCACTATACGCCAACATGCGTCAACATAATTCGGCAGTAACTCACTGAGATTGTTTAATGTAACCGAAATTGGGAATAATTCTGATTTCTGTGTTACCAATTCAAAGAATCGAGCCTCAACAAAGACCGGCACTCAGCCAGAAAACGAAACTTAATCTGCCTTAGCTGGAGGCTCATTTCTCCGGGAAAAGATTGTCCGGAGATTTTCTCCCCGTTGAACTGTTACCGAAAGAAACTGTTCAGCATGACACGGCCGTTAAACACCCACCCAAATATCTAGCGTGCGAGAAAATTTACCTGAGAAAGTTTATGGAATAAATCCTTGTCAGCTAATGTCAGCAGCACTTGCACATGTGCTCGTCTGATCGTTTCCTAACAGGACATCTCACAACAGAGCCGACTAAACGAAATCCGCGACCCGGCCGGCTTCTACGGTATATACATTGTACATCCTCGACCGATTTCTACGGTAGATCGTCTTCAATGGGCTCGAACACGCCTGACACTTCTTGTATCCCTCGACACTGCCCCCAAGCAGCGTAGATGAAAGCATGGTTTCGCCCAGCCAGCCATTGTCATCAGTCAGGTTAAAACTCGAGGAAATGCAAGGCGTCGGATACTTGGAAAAAGTTGAAAATCACTTGCTGCCATGTTTGCTCTCTGGCCCATTGACGTCATGAGCTAGTTGTCACGTGAACATCACTCGGCCGCTCATTGGTTAAACCATAAAGATGGCGGCTCCCTTCATTCAACACATCTGGTTATTTTCCCAATGTTTGGGAGTATTTTTTTCGTTAGAAAGAATCTCAAAAATAGGAAAAAAATATTTTTGGGTACAGTTTGGATTGTTCTTTCAGTCGCAGTTTACGTTTGCCAAATGTTGTCTATTCCTTTAAATGTAGGCATTACAGCCTACATGCTACTAGTATTAGGCAGTTAAATGTAGGCATTACAGCCTAAATATTACTAATATAGATATTAGTCGCTGATAATGTTGGCATGGCAGACGAATTACATGTTGCTAATGCTATATGTATGGCAAATGTGCCAGCTTATAAGCGAGTATTGTAGTAAAATATGACAAATACATGTTCCAAGTATAGTTTGTGAAGTAGATTAACAGAATGTTAGATCTTTTGAAATAAATTCAATGATTTTGGCCCAACCAAAGTATTTTATATGATCAGCGTGTGTATCATTCTAAATTATACACACCATCATGCACCTTCCCCCAAATTCAGTGCCACTGCACTACTTCTTTCAGGGTCTTTTTTAACTTTTAGTGTTTTACTCTCAGTATTCCTCGGTAATCCCTTCTTGAACCAGCTTTGAACCATCGATACATCTGGGTCAACAACATCACCAGTATGTGTGGGTATAAATATTTTAAAACTCATTGTCTGTCAAAAAGTTGGTAGTAAGTGTTTTTGGCCATTAAATTTTTGACACCGGAATAAAATTAATATTTAGTAACTCTTGAGTTGTCGGTAGGAAAAAATTGCCTTCCTGCACATTGTTATATGCGAGGGAACTGGTTCTTTGTTAATTGCATGTTGTTAATAGTTGTATGTTCTTGTCAGAAGCTTGGTATAGTGAGGGCGTATTTTTTTTTTTTTTTTTAGCTGCCAAATGCAAAATTGATTATTCAAGATTATTAAATGATATTGCAGTTAATTGTAATTTCATACATGTACATGTATTATGAAAACTGCAGAGTTATACATACTGGATCAGGACTTGTGTACCTGTACATGTAATTCTATCCACATAGTCAGTGTACATACACTTACAGCTAAATAAAGTGATCAGATATAACATCAGTTCATCAGTCCCACCTGGACCAGTGCCAAATGTTTCTGTTGACATGTGCTTTGAAGGATCAAGTAGCCAAGTACAACTACAAGGGCTTTTAAGTGAAAGTTTTTTTCTCGTTATTATCCCGGTCTGGGTATAATTTCAAACTTATTGTCAAGAAATTGATGGGTCACCTTGATGGGTCACAATAAATACACTAAATCAACCCACAAAGGGTACACATACATGTAAATTGAATAAATACCTTCATGATGATCAGTTTGAAGCTACGGCACTTGTAAACTAATGGTGTATTGATCACATATCCTAAAACACTGGGTATATTTGTCTATAGCCTATATACATGTATTATAATATACCAAAATTATCTCTGTCACCTGGCACAAAGTTATAAAACACACCCCCCTCGCTAAGTTTATGGTACGAATCCGCATATCATAGACATATTCTTTCGTCATGCATCAAAGATTTTGTGAAATTCCATCGTTCTAACATATATCCAGAGCGCTTGGTACAGGTCTTCAAATAAGACACTCTGGTTCACAAGAGAGAAAACATGGACACCTTTTGTCACTAGTTTGATGCCCGTATCATATGCCACGATCATTGATTGATCGTATCATTCGTCCATATTTTAAACTGCCTATTCATCAACTGAATTTTCCTGTGGCAGCATCATGTAACTTTTCCATGCCCTCTTTTTGGAATACTATACAAATACTACAGGAAAACATACCAGGTGAGAGTCTTGTTTGAAGACCTCTACAAATGTGTGAAAGTTTGTCAGTTACTTGCCGAAGGGCGGTGGTTCTCGTACCCCGGCTTCCTCCACCAACCAAACTGACTGTATGAGTGAAACAAACTTGAGTGTGACATTAAGCCAAATTCCCTCCCTCTACAAATGGCTAGAGTAACACTGTCCAATATGTATTGTATGAATAAAGATAGAACAGGGTTGGAAATAAGGAATGCTCCAGTAACCTAATAAAGTAGAGTGGAATCCTCCCTGATTGGTTTCATATTCCTCTTAAGAGAGAGAGCCAATGAGATTTATGACAGATGTTATTCTTTTTTCTTTAATCCCTTCAATGGATTGTACCATAAAAGTGGAAGTCCTAAAGTCAGTCCCATCTTGACAAACTTAGGATCCATTGTAATAAGCAATTCGTCACAAACAGCAGGGGTTTCATTATTTTTTTAAGTAGGGGGTTACCATGAACAAAGTAGACAACTACTATGCCGATTGAAGCGAGGCGTTTGCAGTTAGGCCGGGGTCCAGGGGCCGCCTAGGCCCCTGGAAGCTCTGGGGTCCTAGATACTCTGAGAAGCATTCTAGGCCATTTTCAGCTATTGAAGAGAGAATAAAATGTTGAGAAATTCATGGAAAAAATATTGCATTTTCTTCATAACTTTCCATAAATCATGAACTATTTTTAATGAGTCAACCAAGTGATACATTTTAAGTCTTTATTATGAAACTATTCTGTTCTAATTTATAAATTTATTGACATTTTATTTTCACTTCTATACCTGAAAAATCAAAATGGTCTAAAGTATAGATGAACTCTTTTGCGTAGGGAGGTGCGTTTTGATCATGAAAGAACTCTTTTTGCGTAGGGACCAGGGGTAGAATTTTGCGAGAATCCATGGCTTAGTTTGCGAGAATCCAAAGAATCCAAATTTGCGACCTTTGGATTCCCAGTGGCACAGTTTGTGAGAATCCAAATTTCCAGTGCTGGTTACTGCGCAACTAGATGTAAACTTCTCAATGGGGAAAATTGAAATCGCCTTATTTATTCTCAGGAGGGTGCATGGTTAGCACACCTAAAATAGGACACCTTAAATTAGTTCAGGCGAGTGATTGGTTATCTCCATTGATGAGCAGTATTCAGCCTAAACATTTTTGCTAAGTGGTAAGTATATATATACTCTGAATTTTATTTCTTTTGTATCTTTGTATTGCATATGAAAAAAAAATGGAATTGTCTGCATTTCCAAAAATAAAAAATAAAATCTGGTCACCTGCTTCATTTCAGTAAAACAAACAATTAGTATTAATGAACCTTTATATAAAGACTAGGCCTAACAGTTTGCCATGGATTTATATCAGACACGTAACAACATTTAAAAAATAAGGAAATTCCAGATATTTTTGTCCCACCTATTTTCATTCCATACCATGATGGTTTTTACAGTGAAAGATAAAAATTACCAACAAAAGTTCAAGAGTCACAGAAGTGCAATGCCGTTAAAGTTAAAATCTTGACCTCAAATAAACTGACTTCTGAAGAAATGCATGTTCTCAACGTAAATGGGTAGACCGCGTTGTTGTTGTTCATGTCATGTTTCATGCAGGCAAAATCTCTGAAGAAACGATCAATTTTTACCCCTCGGCCAAAATTTGGCCGAAGGGTATTGTCGTCGTCATGTACGTCTGTCCGTCTGTCCGTCCGTCCGTCTGTCCGTCACACCTTTCTCGTTACCAAGATATCTTCAGAACGACTTAACCTAGGCACACCAAACTTGCAGTGCACATCCGTATGCTTGTGACCCAGAACCCTATTGAATCTGGACCTGATTGGTTAGAAACTTTGGCGGCCATCTTTAATTTATGCGAAACCATCACAGGTTTCTTGTTACCAAGATATCTTTAGAACGACTTACCCTAAGCACCCCAAACTTGCACTGCACATCCATATGCTCATGATCCAGAACCCTATTGAATCTGGACCTCATTGGTTGGAAACTTTGGCGGCCATATTTAATTTATGCGAAATCATTAATCTTGTGTATCTTAGGTACCATTTCTCTGTTCAGTGTGAAACTTGGTATAGATCATCGATGCATCAAGAAACTTCAAAGGAATGACCAAACCAGTTTCCCTGATTCGGTGAAAACCTTGGCGGCCATCTTTAATTTATGCAAAATCTTCAATGATATATATCTCTGATACCATTCAAGTGTTCTATACGAAACTTGGTATACAGCATCGATGTATCAAGAGATCTGCAATGTATAGCCACATCAGTTCCTCTGAGTGGCGGGAAGGATGGGCGGCCATCTTTAATTTATGCAAAATCATTAATGATCTCTATCTCTGATACTGTTCGAGTGCTCGATGTAAAATTTGGTATATATCATCGAAGCATCAATAGACTTACGATAAATGGCGTTTCTGATTGGGCGGAACCTTGGCGGCCATCTTTAATTTATGCAAAATCTTCAATGATATATATCTTTGATACCATTTCAGTGTTCTATATGAAACTTGGTATCCAGCATCGATGTATCAAGAGACTTCCAATGAATAACCACATCGGTTCCTCTGAGTGGCAGGAAGGATGGGCGGCCATCTTTAATTTATGCGAAATCATTAATGATCTATATCTCTGATACGGTTCAAGTGCTCAATGTAAAATTTGGTATACATCATCGATGTATCAATAGACAGTTCTGATTTTTCTGCTTGGGCAGAAACCTTGGTGGCCATCTTTAATTTATGCAAAATCTTTAATGATGTTTATCTTTGATACCATTTCAGTGTTCTATATGAAACTTGGTATACAGAATCTATGTATCAAGAGACTTGCAATGAATAACCACATCAGTTTCTCTGAGTGGTGGGAAGGATGGGCAGCCATCTTTAATTTATGTGAAATCATTAGGGATCTCTATCTCAGATAATTTTCAAATGTTCGATGTCAAATTTGATATACATCGTCGATGCATCAACAGACTTATGTAATGAATACCGGTTTCTCTGATTGGACGGAAACGTTTGAGGCCATTTCTAATGGCAAAATTTTTCATAATCTGTATATTTGTTACTTGACTGCTTGGTGTTCCTGAAGTCTTGTTTTAAATTGAATACATTATGAATGGCTGGAGCCCAGAGCCGAGGGGTTTTCAGATGCGCAGCTTCGTATTATTTCATAAAATTCCAACCGCTTGATTCTACTTTGCCCGATTTGCTGTCTTAGGGAAAATTGTTTGTCATTCTAATTATGAACGAATCCGAATCAAATTCATCTGCTAAATGATATCCAAAATGTCCCAGGTTTCATTTTCACCCTTGTGTACTTTCCGTCTGAAGACCACGTGTTAGCATTCGATTCCTTCATACAGACTGTTTTCGCCTGTTGGGTTTATTAACGTAGGTTTGCACCAGCAGCCGAGCGAAGGAGAATATACTAGAACTATTTGGCGCCAGTCGGGAATCATTACAGAGAGTATTCGAGGCTCCCAAAAAATAATCGAGCAAAGGTTTCCGAAGTTTAGTTGGCGCATTACGTCATCAAACATGTGAAGACCACCATTGTCCGTTTGTGTACACGTTTTGCAGCAAGACGAAAGGATATCTCGGAGTATTCTGATTACAGGTCAGCTATTTGACTTGAATTTCCGTGAAATATCGAATAAATCTCTCTGAGTGAACAACACACTGATTAAACTAGCTTCAGGCGAGTCTTTGCACGAACCGATTCTACCCCTGAGGGAGATGCTTTTGGTTGTCGAGATTTTCCCGGAAGTTTTCGGATGCTCTTCTGTCATACGCTCGGTGAAAA